>VYZW01062097.1:17554-169885 GCA_013401315.1 Balaeniceps rex | reverse complement strand
TGGAAACAGACCACCAAGCTCTGATGTTAGGATACCCTAGATAATGTCCCATGGAGAAGAAAGGAGGAGAGAGATAGAAGAGAGCTGGAACTGCAGGCTAGCTCTGGAAGTCTACTGCCACCCAGGCTTGATTATCCTCAGTGTTATGTAGCTGGGTGGTCATCTAGGCTGAAACCTCTGTTGTCATATATGCAAAATACCTCACTCAGAGTACCTTGAGGATAAGATTGAAAAGTAGGGTTTAGGTGTGCATTGATGAGCGGAAACAGTGCTTCAGCTATATTTGTAGTTAAAATTAAGAATGTTTTTTTTTTTTCCCTTCTAACAGCGACAGCCTCTGTTCCCTGATGTGGCTACAGCATCAACTAGTGGAAACTGACCAAAACTATTCAGGTCATGGTTGTATGATCCAATTGACAAACATCAATTCGTGCCCATACCATTTTTTACATGGGGCGGAAAATATTATCCCCTTTCCTCCAGAGAGAAAAGGTTACTTAGGAAGAACAGCAGGACCAAGAACTTGGTCCAGCCAAGCCAGACACAGCCTAGGGTAGTAGCTGCTAGATCAGCTGTGTACCGCCACCCAGGCTCGTCCTCTCCTTCTGCAGAGCTGTTTTTAAACATGCCCAAATTAAGCCTGCAAAGGCAGCAGTGAAGAAAACCATGCCAGTACACCTATGAACTGGTTCTCTATCTCTGTGCCAACCAGTGGAAAGTGTTTTAAGTGCATTGAGGTCCTTGGGGAACATACATGACTTTATCTTTTGCTCATTGTCTTACTCTCTTGAAAAGAACCCCTTTTGTCCTAGCTGGGAAGCCCCCAAAGACCATCAATGCCAAGGAAAAAACCAGGCTGCACTGCTGTGTAGAAGCATGCACCTTGGGTGCTGTAAGAAATCACAACTAAGCAGCAACTGTACAAAGCTGTGGCAAACTGCATCCTGGAAATGAGCATTTTAGCAACTGCTTTCCATAAAGGCAACACTGAAATGTGTAGAAGACAGGGTCCTATTTCAGTGATTTTGCTCTTGAAGCTAGAAGGTCGGAGAACAGTAACTGCTATTGCTAGTGCATGAGAAGAGTGAGTGTAGTCTTCCTGCTAAATCTGAGCAGCATTGCACAACTGCCACGCAAAATCAACAACTAAGGCTCTTCTGGTGGGGATTTCAGTCCCAATTTTCCGTGCTGTCTTTCAAAAGAATAAAGATATTAAATAACGTTTACTGTTTCAGGAATTTAACATCTCTTGTGGATCAAGAGAACAAATGCAGGGCAAAGGGGTTCTGTACAAGCTCAGCACTGCAAAAGCTGCATCAAACGCCAGGAACACCAGCTGCAATGAAGCGTCCTGCTACCCTCTGGTGATACTCTGGTGAAACTGTAGACAGCTCACAAGCAACTGCAGTTTCTTGGACAGTCACAAACACAATTGCTCTCTTAAAACATGATCCAAACCTGAACAAGACCAATTTCTGTGATTGCCCATCTGGTTCTGTTGAACAGAGCGTGCTTGAAACTACTGGTGAAGATTGATTAAAACGACGGAGTAAGTCAGAGCTGTGCTTTGCAATATACCACGGGGTGGGGGGGAGGGGAGGGAAGAAAAGGCATTTTTAAGATATTGCTGCATGCTGTATGATCTTTTTGCATATCCAGGACTCAAGGTATGGAGGTGGATACAAGAAAGGCTTAAAATTATGCAGGCTACAAATACTGACATGCTATAGACATAACGACATTTGAAACTACTCTAGTGCCCAAGGGCTCTGAGCAGAATCTGAGCACCCACCAGTTGCTGAGATTTTCAAGCATTTTTATTCCACCCAGAAGTGATTTGAAATAAGCAGCACAAATGAGGAAAAGGAAGTCAATAAACGAAGCAGCCAGTCGCTTCTGCCTGTAGACATAATCTCATGTCTCCTCAACATTTGGGAGGCAGGGAAAAGCCCTGCACTGCAGGGTAGGCAACAAGCGGCAGGTTCCCGATGAAGTCTTTTCCAGAAAGATTAGTCTGTTTTGAGACTGCAAGAAAATAGATGGTTTAAAGCAACTTCCTCAGAAATGCATGTTGTTTGAAATGTCAAACTGTGACATTTCAACACTTTTAAAATTATGTTTATCCAAAGGGAATCTGACTCCATAAATAGTTTTATTTAAAGATCAGTAAGATTTTGTTTCTGTTTCAGCCCAATATTGTTGTTTTTCAGAAGTTCTAGATCTTTTCCTCTCCATTTCAGGTAGAAGAATAGAGTTTTGTCAGCTGAAGAGGCAGGAAAGTAGTATTTTGTCCGTCTCGTTTCTCATCCCCTCCTCTGTCTGCCCGGTTGCAGCATCTGTGATCACTCACTTCACAACTGAGCCACAGGAGGTGGCCCTGCAGTTGAGGCTCTGGTAGATGCGTGGGCAGAGATATCTGTCAGAAATGCTGGTGTCACAACATTTCAGGTGAAGGGACAGAGAATGATATTGAAAGCCATGACGACAAAATCTAGTTGTGAAGGACTTTGAAGGGCTGATCCAAAATCCATAGAAGCACATAAGATCTTTTCCTGGTCTCAATTTTGTGTGACTTCTATTTGCTGCTCTTATTTTCCCCTTGACAGGGATTTTATGAGTTGAAACAACATTTTATAGTAATTTTACTTTGCTACCTTCTCTCCCAGGCCTTTGAGATCGCCTAGGGAAAGGGAAACTACATTACAGGGAGAGCACCTTAGAGACCTGATAGGGGCCAGACCTCTCCACCCAGGTGCGCACTGTGCTCCCCACGAGGCTGCTTTCTGGCAGGAGCTGACAGCTGACATTTGCTTGTTGCTCCCTCTGTCACAAAGTCTGCCCGCCATCCAGATCAAAGGAGCCCACACATGGCAACCTTTGCTGTGGGTGGCCGTGCACCCTGCCAAGGCCTCTCCTGTGTGGGCATCATTAAGGTTCAGCCAAGCCGGGAAAGAAAGCCAGGAGGAGGGGCTAGCATGGATTTTATGACACATTATAAACGCAGATTGTAAACAGTGAAGTCTCACATGCTTTTGAGGGAAACCTCACCATCCTCTAAAGGCTGCTCACATCTCTCCAAGCCTACAAGTTCTTGTGCTCTTAGGAAAACCCGGCATAAAATGACTGAAATGCAGCAGACCCGGTGTGAACTGCGGCACTGTGCAGATCTTGCTGAGGACTGCAGCATAGGTCTATGCTGGAGTAAAACACTTCATAACTTCTGAAAAGCTGGAGTTGAGAGCAATACATCCTAAGCATTAACAGGAAAGACCAGAGGTACAATCTCCAGCCTTTTCCTCAGGGATAAATACTTTGAGCTTTCCAGCCATGAATAGTTAATTTTAACTGCCCAGCTGGAATACACTTTTCTGGGGAGGCAGGCAATGTCTTCTGGTTATTGAAAGATGTAACTAACCATTCAATGCAGTATCATCTGTGAGCTCACGTGGAAACTGCAATAGTCTCCCTCACAAGATCTCGTGTTTTTTTTTTTTTTTTCCATTTTCAGGAGACACTGAAGTGAGCAAGCAACAGTTCTTTCCCTGTTGTACCACACTGTACAACCACTCTGGCTCATGCAGTTTGCCTCCTGCACCTTGTCCCCTACAGTAACAAGGGCCTCTCTGAGGGAATTTAAGTTGCAGTGTAACAGGGCATCACTGCAGGGACCTGGATGACAGTTACAGCCTGAGCCCCAGACTTATCCTCACCCCTAGCTATCCACAAAGGGTAGCCTGGCTTTAGGCAAGACATTCCTGCATGTTTTGATGAACAAGGATGAATATTGGGTCTGCTCCCCAGCATACTGGCTGGTCCCAGTGCCTTCAGGTTACCTTCCTCCTGTCCCAAGCAGAGAGAGGGTTTAGAAATGTCAGCCCACCCCTAGATGAGCACGTTTTGGCCTTACGTGTTTTGGATGCCACTTCCCTGGGGCCAGTGATGGAGGCCAGTCAGGGAAAGGGCAGCACAACTACTTGTGCCACAGTCTGCCAGTGTGCATGGGGCACCCTGACCCACAAAGGAGGCACTGTGCCCCATGGTGAGTGGCTGTAGGCTCCTTGGGCTTGGCCTTTGCCAAGTGCTGCTGTTCAGCCACAAGCTCCACGCATGGACACAGCAGCTGTTGTTATATGATGTTTGCATGCATAATGTATGACTGTTTTGTGAACACCTGATCCAGTTTTCACTGCTTGACAGAGCTAGAAATTGGTCATATAATCTTTGTGTTAAGAGCATCCCTGTTTCTTGTTTCCCCCACTTACTGTGAGTATCACTCTCATGGGGAAAAAGGTCTTTTTCCAGGAAGCCTGCAAGAGACAACTTGCATGGCTGAATTGGAGTATCTCCATGACAAATCATGGAGCATGTGAACAATCTCCACAGACAAGCAGCATATCTGCTGGCTTTCCTCTTCACATCCCTGTCTATTGCTTTTAATGACAGCTTCCACTGATGCCAGTGCTGTGTTGGCTCTTCTGATCAGCAGGGGCGAGGAAAGGGAAGCCTGGCCATCCCCATCGGACTCCCCCTCAGGGTCACTGCTTGGTGGGAGTGCTGCTCTCAGCGCTTGGTCTAGAGGAGGGTCAGCAATAACGCAGAGCGTGTTGGCTCCCAGGCTTGCTTCTTGCAGAGCCTTTCAGCCAGGCCTTCCTTTTCAGGTCTTTGGTGAAAAATCCCTGACCGAGCTGCCTGCAGTACAGCCTCAGAATCACTTCCACCACTCTCCTTAGCACTGCACAGCATCCCAGCTCTGCTTATTTCTGGCTTTGTGGAGGGAGCCGGTATGGCCATCTTGGTCTTTCCTCATTCTCCACAAGCCTCCAGCACCACTGGGACCCTAAGAGGGATGACACTTTCCCCTCAGACATACGGGAGATGATCAGGAGCCAGCTCCCAGGGTTAAATTTGCTTGAAACAGATTAATTAGCTGAAGTTAGACGCAAGAAGATTTTCCACAGTGCGCTTCACCGGGCAGGTGGTGAATATGCCTTGGTGAGCTCAGATTCAGCCCCCGCCCTAGGCTTTTTATATCTTATGCAGAATGGCTGGGAACTAGCTGCCTGAATGTGACTTACCCCTAAATGTAGAGAGTTGTTTTTTTTTAAGTGACATTTCTCCCTTTCTTCTCACTTCCAGTACGATTGTTGCATAACAGAATTTCATTGACTAGAATCACAGAAAATTCAACCAAGTCAGGCATAGTTAGAAGGTTGAGCTCTAAGCAAAGCTTCACTAAGAAGCTGAGTATATTTACTGAGCAAATAAATCAATATAACAAAGCAGCTGAAAGTTCTGGACTTTTTTCTTATCAAAAAATCTGTTAAAGATCAGTAAGAGCTCTGCTGTGAGGAATGCAGAAAGAAAAGGAAGGACAAAAAGTCAGACCATCTTCTTTCAGTATTTTTGAATAAAATATTTCAGGTCTTCACACATGGGAGTTTTGTTTTTGCTTGGAACCTCCTGAAACCAAGACCACAATAAAAATTGCATCTACATACCAAACACGGACTTTGTTAAAGCTCCTTGTCTGGAGAAATTGAGATTTTTAGTGACAAAAGGGGTAATTTGTGGCCTGAATTTCACATGTCACACAGTTGTCTTGATTTAGCCAACTTTTTGGAAATGCTCTCTGGCATGAACAGAACTGATCTTCTAGGCTTGCATGATCACACCAGTGGTCTAGGTCAGTGCATGTGTAAGTGCACCTGCAAAGGTCTGGGGAGAAGGACAAGGCTGGGTCACACTGAGTCAGCATCTCCCAGACAATCGCTTCACCTATCTCCATCTGAAGACAGTGCAGTGAATGGTGGAAACAGGTTTGAGTCTTGCCATTGGTGGCTCTGTCAGGAGCTGTGAATCCCCGGACTGCAGTGCTCCAGACTTCAGCATCTGTTTGGGTACCTTGGAAACAGCTGGCTTAAAAAACCCACAAACCTTCTGCTTGTCAAGTTTCACATCTAATTTTCCCCCCCCTCAGTGGTCTACCTTCCTGGAATCAGCCAAAACAATGCAACTTATGTAAAAAAATTATGGTATCCCTTGCAGAAACTAATCTTTTGTACATGAGCTGGTCACAGTTTCAGACGCAACCAGGAGATGTCAGTATGCTCACAAAGAACAAACCGCTGGAGGTGGTTTTTAAGCAGTGCAGAAGACACCCTAAGGAACAGATGCTTAGTTTCCCTTGAGAAGCTAATACTTGGATGATATTTTTTATATATGACATGGCTTAGGAGAAGCATTCTTCCTGGAGAATTAAAATTGTTCAATATTCGCCTGGGAAATCTACTAACACACCTGCACCTGTGTTTTACTCACAGACAAGGTCAGGCAGCGGCCATCCTATTTCTAAAATATAACAGTTTGCTCCCCCTTCATAGCTTATACTTCATGAAAGGGCTGCAAGTAAAGAGAAACCAGAAGAAGAGCTGAAAATCAGAGCTGTTTTCTACTGAAAATGCTCATGACCTCTATGTTGCTGGCTCACACCTGTCTCAGATTTTACTGGTTGGATACTGCTAACATTTGACAGGTGTTTTGTGCCTTTGATTTAATGATCTCCATGCAATTGCTCATGAACAGACATCCCCCATCTCATAAAGCAGCGCTGCTAACAACACCCAAAGCAAGTGCGTCAAAGAAGTGATGGTCACGAAGAATAAGCTGCTCTCTTACAGGCAGCTTGAGGAAGCAATAGGGATAATCGCAGACCTTATTCATGTCTTAGGCTGTCCTCCCATTCTCTATCACCCAGGAAAACATTTTCTAAGTTCATAAGATGGAAGGTAACAAATAGGACTTAGTTATTGGCCTAATCAAACTTGCAAGAGAGCTCTCCTTGACTTGAATCACACACTGGACAGCTTTCCATATGTCATTCAGTGATAGCATCTATACACCCATGAAAAAGTAAAGTACCTCTGAAAAATGGATATCTCAAGAGCTTTAGGAACTACCTCAGGCTGAATGTGCTCAGCTGTACTGCTTAGGTCTGTAAGAGTGACTGAACCTCTCTATATTTGAAGGAGGTAAGATGATGTATTCCTGAATAATCTATTAGGAGCCAAATCCTATTTGTTTTAAAGCTTTTTGTTGCAGCCCATGCCAAGTCAACAGAAATAATCTGTGATCTACAAGAAGAATCCAGGTTTTGTCATTTTACTTAAGGAAATATTCATGTGTTCATGGAGGTACACTGTTTGCTTCCATCGGTACTGCAGCATAGCATTTGACCTGTGATGAGTCCAGATGCTAAAGTGCAGCATCTACTGAAATAGATTTGTAGCTTTCCTCCACTTCTGTTATGTGTTGTTTTGCCAAATGATAAGATCCATTCATTTAGGAAAAGACATGCGTGTGTGTGCTGTAAAAGTCATAGGTCAAGAGACTGAAGGTCTGAGGGATGGAGGAAGAGATAGGAGACAGCCAGAATATGACGCCTTTTCAAGTTTGCTACCAACTGTTTGGCATCTTGTTCTGTCAATCTGAGAAAAAGCCCTTCAGGTCTTAATTTGTGGGTGCTGTGAAAGCTGTGGATAACATATTGACATTGTGGCCACGCTCTTCTCAGAGAGTGGTTAGAGAAACTTTGAGCAGTTTTGGGAACAAACCCCCAGGTCCAAACATCTTCCAGTAGAACTGAATTAAATGAAACGGCTACTGGGATAGAAAGAAGTCACACCAACTTCTCCTAACCCTCAAGGTGAGCAGCCGTGTTTGGCATATTCTGGTCTGCGTTCCCCTCCTCAGGTCCTTCTCTGATAAGACTGCTCTGCCTGATGCAAGAGAGAGCCGCCTTGTAGACCAATATACCATGCTGACTATCAGTGTTCTGTTTTTTCTCAAGTCTTAAATAGGCATCTATATTGCTGCAGTGCTAAAAACCAGACACCCATGGTGAAATGAGGAAAATGGTGTAGTTTACCCACGTCATGAGGGGGGTATTGTATTGTTTCAGAACTTATGGAATATGCATCAGGCTCACTGAAAGCCCTTTGGAAGGAGTTTCACAATAGGATCTGGTTTCAAGAGCTGAAATTTAACCTGAAAAATGGAGTTTGCAGATGGAAAGGCCACTGTTATTTCCTCTGTGTATTGTCAAAGCACATCTTGGGATAATGAAACATTTAAGCCTTAAACTACAATGAAGTTTGAAGCAATGAAAAGAAGTCTGACATTTCCTATGTCCACAGGTCCTTTCATGGGTGGACGCGTATGCCCTATGTGCAAGCTGCTGGGAGGGTATAGCATGGTGCTGAAAGTGAACTATCATCTTCCCAAAGATGCTTGGGCCATGGACCAGTGCACCAGCCTGGGTGAAGGGAGCAGATGGAGGTGCGCTATGGACTCAGGTCTTACCCTTGAACTACAAGGCAGGAAAGCTATTGGCTGTGATTCATCGGCGGTCACAGAAAGTAGACATACTTTCCCAGGGACAAAACTGGATTCCTGCACATGTGGATGAGAGCCTCAGGCTTCCTCAGACCTCGCTGCTGGAGTCTGTTTTCAAAAAAAAAAAAAGTTGTTTTTCATCATAAGTCTAATTTCTTCCAGCTTTTCTGACTGCGTCACTTTCAGACATTAAAACATCACAAATCCCCCCAAAGTACGCTCCTCCAACTTACAACAAATTCAAGTTTCAGTAAAGGCTAAATTTACTATATAAAATAAAATCACTTAACAACAGAGAAAGATGAAAATGAGAAAAAGCTCCTCAGTAGAAACAGTTCAGCATTAGCACTCCTACTTATCCTTCAGAAACAGGGTTTGGAAACAGATCTGGAGAGTGCCAGATGAAGTCAGCTAAGTTTGCAGCTGGGTCAGTCATAATCCACACTGGGAAATGCAGGTTATGCCACTGGCTAAAGACTGAACAGGCTGCGGAAGTCTGCGTGTATTGCAGAAAGGGTTGAACATAGCCACAGAAGATGACAAAATGGATGCACAAATAGAAAAAAATCCTGTTTCAACAGGCAAAGGAAAAGTGAAGAGGAATTTCATCTTTAAATATTTTTGTCTAGGAATCTACCTATTTTCTCCTATTGGATTTTTTAGAACAAAAAACCCTTATGGGGAAAGCTGGCCAAAGACTTTGTTTGAAACATTGTGAGTTTGCTAAATCCAAGACAGAGAAACTAAACAGGGATTAGAAGTCAGTTCTTCAGACAAAGAAATAAACCATCAAACCTTCCAAAGACTTCATTAACTCATGGAATAACTGAGGTGGGAAGGGACCTTTGGCTGTCCAGCCCCCGGCATTAAGCAGGCCCTGTTAGAGCAGGTTGCTGTGTGCCTTGTGCAGTCAAAATTTGAGTATTTCCAAGGCTGGAGATCCTGCAACATCTCCAAGACCCTATTCCAGTGACTGACCACCGTCATGGTGAAAAACTTCCCTTAACAGGTAACCCAGAATGACCCTTTTTGCAAATCATGTCCTCTTGTGCACCACAGAATGGCTGGGCATAAGGTCTGCCATTCCCCTCCTTTTCTCCAGGCTGAACCAGAGCAGAACCCTCTGCCTTCCCTTGTATGCAGGCCCAACAATTGCAAGGACCTCCTCTGGTCACCAGGTAGAATATGCATCTTCTTGCTTCTTGCTTATTCTTTATATAGTCTCACTATTTTAGTTTATCGTCAAGAAGCCTTTGAATAACGAGAAGTCATCATCCTGGAGAGGATGTGGAGGAATGAAGAACTGCTGCTGGCTGCCAAGGGGACCACACAGGCTCCCTGCACCACCGTGCTGGCAGGTGAGTTTGGGCAGAGGACAGCTGGCTTTGCTGTGAATTATAGAAAATGAGTTCCACTTTTGTGGAGGCACAACTTTTATACAACAAAGTCCTCAGAAGCAAATTTCTTTGCGAAGACTGTAAAAACATAACTTTTCAAAGGCTGAAGGAGTCCAGAGCCTTTCCGTGAATTTCAGAGGTGCCTTCTCCAGGGCCTCAGTTTTCACATGACTATTCCATTACCTAAGCAAAATGACATTTAAAATGCCTTGGCCACAGAGAAGGCAGCACGTACAAGGATGTTCAAGCATGTTTTTAGTTTATTAGTTCTATTACAGACACTCGAGCAGATGAATGTAAGAGGAGAAACTGGCTTTATAGTAAAGAAAGAGACCTACAGCAGTGACAAATTAATTTCCATCCTGTCATGACTCATGAGACAGCGCTACAGTAACATTAACAAAATGTCAGTTAAAGTAGCAATTATTTCCATTGCTAATACTGACTCTGGCTTAACAACATTTACAGGCTTTGTTACACTGCCATAAAATAAACAGTCATATAGAAACAAACCAGATTCTCTGCTTTTGAAAGAACGGACTTTTTCCCCATCTGTGCCCATGACAGAATCATGCCTTGTGAAGGAAATCAGAGATGGAAGCAGGAAAGCACCTCATCAAAAATCCCGGCAAGGACTTGCGCAAGGTTTTCAGCAGCGTTGTATTCAGTGTCAGAAAGGCCATGGTCTTGTTTTGCCAGGCACATTGGAGACGCAGACTGCAGGAGTAGGACCCAAACAAAGTCCCATCCAGTCCAAGTCAACTGTGCAGTTTTTCCTGTGTGTTGTTATAATGGCAGACTGGAAGGAATTGGTGTCCCAGCAGTCAAGATTTTCTTTCTCCTGTCAGACATGTCAAATTGTGTTAATTTCTCACAGTTTTGTGTGCTGTCGGTGCCCTGGCTCTTCAGCCGTGAGGAACAGCATTATCTGCTGCAGCCTGTGGATGGATTTCCTTGTGGTTTCATACCAGAGTATTCAGGATCATCCAGCAAGAAATTAAACAGAACATGCCCTGACAAAGAAATCGTCATAGGAAAACAGACTTTCTTAATGAAATTTCATAATAATGGCCAATTCTGAGACAAAAGGGCTCGAGACCAATTATCTTACTTTCGATTTGATCCTTGTATCATGGATGCCCAGTACTATCCAGTTGCCAAATGCTGCTTAAGACTCCATGTTCAAAACAGGGATTTATAACACCCACCAGACTGCATGTAATTTCACACCACAGAACAATATTTCTTAAGGGCTATGATCCTCAGCACAGGGCAAAAACATGACCAAACCTGAGTGTTCCCCATGAAATGTCTTCAACCAGCTCAAGCTTGACTCTTTTGGAAAAGGATGTCTTCCTCTCTGGGAGTTTAATGAATATTAAATAACATCCAAGGCCTATTCCTGTCCTTTTAGTGGAGGGCATGTGCAAAGGAAGCAGATTATTCTGCATCTGTGTCTTTAGCCAACACAGGGGCACAGCAGGGAACTCACACAGCAATGGCTCTTTTTGGATATAGACAGAATTTTCCTTCCAAAACAACCTTATTGCACAACTGAACTTCTCACCTTTTGACTTGGTGGTAACCTCCCAAGCTCATCCTCAATGTTTCTTAAAATGGTCTTTGGTTCAGTAACTTGCACATCCCCAATATACTGCCCTTATGTGCCACTGTCCCTGGAAATTCAGATACTGTGAACCACAGAAGTTTCTTGCTGAAAGCAAGCTTGCTGGAGGTAAATAAGGTGCACAATTTCAGATATGTGCCTGAAGTGCTGCCTCACTGTGGTGCACAGAGTGAGTTGCTTCAGTCTTTGCACTTGCCATTGCCAGGGACTGTTTTAAAACCAAACCTCAAGGGATGCTGCATTTCATACCAAGTGCGGGTGTTATTCATATCAGCAAATGATCACTGCACCACAGAATCCCATTCATGTTGCCTTTCCTCAAACCTGACCCCCCCCCAGATGTTTCAGTAGTCCAAACTCAGTTAGATTTAAACTACCATGAATCAGACGGTAATTAAATCAAAGGAAGATTATCCATGGCCTATTCCTGTGAATTATTAGTATGTTGAATCTAACAGAGGTGTTGTATGCCAAAAAACTCCTGGGAATTAGTCCCAGACTGCATTTTTCTTTTTAAGGACTCACTTATTTTTCCTAGTGTTTGGGAGAGTTTAACTCGGCAATGTTCAGTGATCCCTATTACCTGACTTGAAAAAAGTAATAGCTTTTAGGTAAAATCAGACACTTCACACAGTATTAAAGAATGATTATCTGAAGATTGGATAAGAATCCAACTAAAAATCAGGAGACTTTCCTTGCATTTTCGTCCATTATCAGTTCTTTATATGAGGATCTATAGGACCAATATTCAATGCACAGAAAAACTTATGTAGGAAAACCTTCTTTAGATGACTCCCAGTTGTAATTCAAAGCCTTTTGAAATTAATGCATATCTCTGCAAAAGAAGTGGAACAACAACTTATCTTTTTTTTTATTACAGTTGTTACTTAACTTTTTAAATAAGTTCGTAATGAATAAAGACATCAAAATTGAGGTGCATGACTAGAACAAAATGTTTGGCACTTTGGCAGCCATTTTAGGAGTATCCCTTTGTCCAGGTGTCAGGGTTTGCTCACAAGTGCTTGGTATGTGATATAGCTCCTCCCACGCTGGGTAAGACTGCAGGGCTTCATACCCTTATGGCCACACTGCTGGGGGGGAAGGGTGTCCCCTGGAAAATCCTGCAGGAGGCAGAAGCCGCTCACGCTGGCTCCCAGGTCACCAGTTAGCTCCAACAGGGTTAAAATCTACTGGACCTGTCATTGCTGCTCTATCCTCCCACCCAGTGTTTCATGAGCCTTCTGTGATGGGTACTCCACGTTCCCTCTGGGTCTGCTGTCTCACGGTGCTGGGTACCACCAGGGAAACGCTCTCACGCCTTGGGCCACAGCAGTCAGGGATTTTCTGGCTAGATTTCTTATTCCACGCTCTCTGTCTAGCACTAAAATGGCTGCTCACAAAGTAACTTACAGGACAGCAGCTAATAAATGGAGAAGCTGTTAATTCTGGCAAGATTTAACCACTGCCTCTTTGACTGGTTGCACAGTCGCTTGGCTGCTGCTGGTGCCCAGTGGTTGATGTGGATACTTATAGATTAATGCCTCCATACTTGAGCAAGGGTTTCAAGAGCATTACTAAGGCAGCAGGCTGGCAGCAGAATCAGACTGCCAGCACAAGGATAGTGAGAAAGACACAAGGTGTATTGTAGTTTGTGCTCTAACAGACTTTCTACTGACTTCAAGCGCCCTTGACTGGTCCTTAGTTTCTCAGTTTGAGATCCCCAGGTTATGCTTTTTAGCTTGTGTGCAGCAAACAAGGGAAGTGTCTCCATCTCCCTCAGAACTTTTGCTAAGAAGAAATTAAGCTGCTCTTTTTACGGTGGTGTTCAGCATGGGTTTCTGACGACCTTTCCTAATGTAGGCAGCATTGGAAATGTGTGATGTGCAGCCACTCAGTGGGAAAGCTAGGTGAGCCTGCTTGTGTTGCAGGGATGCCATTTCAGAACAGAGGTTGTATGCGCTGGTGAGGTCAGGGTAACCACACCAAGTCTCGTTCAGCTGGACATCACCAAGCACTGATCCTCTCCACTAGCACAATCCTCCTTGGTCTGTGAGACCTACTTCCAGCCCACCAAGTGCCTTCATCTCTCAAGGCCAACCTCTGGCCAACTCCACATCTTTTACCATCCATCAATTCCCCTTCTCTGTCTGCTGTGGCTGGGTTTGTTTCTCACTTTTCTTTACTGCTGCCTGTGTTAACTCCTTCCTTGCCACGTATAACTTGTGCTATGCCACTGGCAGTAGCAGTAGCCACTATCATACCCAATTGCATCTGTGGTTACATGTCCCTGTTCCTTTCCCCCAACACGGATGTTGGGGTCAAGTAGCTGCAGGATGGAGGCAAAGGAGTGTTTCCCATCTTGCCTGGCCATCAGTGAAGGCTGTACATTGTCACAGACAAGTACTACAGCCACAGAGAGAACAGCAGGGCCATTGCCACAACACAGCAGGTCTTCATTAGCCCTCGCACCAACTTCTCTTACCTAACAACTTGAGGTACCGTAAGTGACAGCCTAAATCCTGCTATGTTGGAAGACAGGATTGATGGATGTAAGTTCTTGGCTGGCACACAAGAAGGGCCACAGATCTTTTATCAAGCCTTGTAGGAGCTTGGACTGGGGCAAAGCCTGTGTCTGTGATGCCTCTGAGCTCATAAGAGAGAGGAGAGTTTAGACATTACCATAGTTGCTCAAATACTAGCTGCACAGAAAAGATTGTGTAATTTTGTGCTTCTGACAGGCAGGGAGCAGCAGATGGGGATGGCTTCAGCACAGAGAGCTATACTGGCAGCACCTTTGCTTTAAGGGCAAAGTCTGATGAGGAAAAGCCACATCCCTTTTCTTAGCAAATGAATATTGTACCCTGTCTTTTGTAACAGAGCCATGGCCACATGCAGCATCACTTGGCAAAGAAATTGTAATGAAGTGCACTTGCTGGAAATGTTGATACACACTTTCTGAAAAACATGCTGTACATTTGGTCACTGTGTGACATATGGTAACAAACTGAGGGTAGGTGGATCCAAGAGGGTGAATGAAAGGTCTGGCACAAGGTTATAGTTACCTGTGTTCCAGAAAAAAAAACAAACATGTGGAGGATGTGACTTTCAGCGTAAGTTCGTGCTTTCTGGAATTGTTTCTAAACACGGAATTGTCCCCAGTCAAATATGGGAATTGTTTCTCTCCGTGCAAACTACATGGTGACACCCTTAAAGACTGGGTCACTCCTCAGTGTGATGGTGAGACCCAGAGCTCCCAGGCCAGCTCCCAGCATGAGGGGCTGGTAGAATGTGCTAGTTCTGGGTAGGATAGAGTTTATTTTCTCCACAGTAGCTAGTATGGGGCTATGTTTTGGATTTGTGCTGGAAACAGTGTTGATAACACAGGGATGTTTTCATTACTGCTGAGCAGTGCTTACGCAGAGTCAAGGCCTTTTCTGCTCCTCACCCCACCCCACCAATGAGCAGGCTGGGGGTGCACAAGAAGCTGGGAGGGGACACAGCCGGGACAGCTGACCCCAACTGACCAAAGGGATATCCCACACCATGTGACGTTACGCTCAGCATATAAAGCTGGGGGAAGAAGAAGGAAGGGGAAGATGTTCAGAGTGATGGCATTTGTCTTTGCAAGTAACCGTTACGTGTGATGGAGCCCTGCTTTCCTGGAGATGGCTGAACAGCTGCCTGCCCATGGGAAGCAGTGAATGAATTCCTTGTTTTGCTTTGCTTCTATGCGCAGCTTTTTTTTTACTTATTAAATGGTCTTTATCTCAACGCATGAGTTTTCTCACTTTTACCCTTCCAAATCTGTCCCCCATCCCACCAGGGGGGAGTGAGTGAGTGTCTGTGTGGGGCTTAATTGTCAGCTGGGGTTAAACCACGACATTGATGGGAAAAGCTCTGATCTGTGCTAGGAGAGGGTGAGCATCTGCAGGGGCTTGTGGAGGTGTCAGAAGCTGAGATGTTTTCTTGCTTTTGAACCAAACTTTAGATCCCCTTGAAAGCCAAGTTCTTAGCAAATAAATAAATGTATTTTAGCCAAACCTCATGCTACACGTTAATGTCACCACGATGTGATACACAGGGGACAAGTCTTAGAGGAACCCAGTGCAGATATTGAAATACAATGGGACTCATTCTCTCCGAGTAAAGCCCCTAAAACCTCAGAAGGTCCTTTGAAACTCTACACTTTGTTGTGCTAGCTAATTTGTCACTGCAGAAGTCTGTCCCTCAGGGGCTTTTCTTTTCTCCTATTCAGAGAGACTTTTTCCATTGACTGGAACAGGGCTATCATGTAATTTCTGACAGCCACCATCCAAAAACTGCAGCCTGGAAAAATTATGACTGTGAATCACTCTACTACAGCACACTACTCCTGTGGATGTGGGTTCTTGAACCAGGTCCCAAACCTATTGCCAGGGCTACACAAGTTGGTTTTGCTCCAGTGTTTCCAACCGTTGGGATTTTATCACATTATCTGATGTTCTGCTTAATGCTTCAGCCCCTAGGGCTATAAGATTATGTGAGAATCTCTGCTTTTATTAAAAAATAAAGTTAATTTTCTAGTTTTTCCAGAAGGACTTAGAAATATGACCCTTAATAGTGCAGACAACACAAGGTTACTAACCCCCCCAACTATTATGTCTAAGCCAACTATGATTTTTTAAGACCTGACTCATGATTTTTGAATGCCTGAGGGACACTAGCGTATTTTCAAAAATACAAATATTGTTCAGCTTTTCAGCTTGATTTCTTATTTCCTCAGCCTGACAGCATTGCCTAATTCAGGGATTTTTGTTTCCCTGAATGTTTTGAACGCTGTAGCTCTGTAATGCATTTCTGGCATTCCAGAAGCAAGCCCCCGGGAGCCTCTGTCATGCATCTGTCATTGTAGGTGCCTTAACAAATGTCCTACAGCACGTTTACAGTTTCAAAATCACACTTGTCCACAGAAAAAAATGGTTGCTAGATATATCACTTTTGGCACCATTTCCATGATGATACTTACTTCAAGATGGAAATTTCGTCAAGGATAGCAGGGATTTTTCTTTTTCCAATGTCTGAAAGCACAGACACAACTGCTGTGAAGTACCCGTGTGTGCACTCTGACTCTATGCGCAGCCATCCCACGTGCTTTTGTGACTTTACAGGCGCAACTGATTCCTCCCTTTGCTGGCCCAATATCTGGGGAGACGAAGTTGTCTGTTGCCCCAGGAGCATGTCCTCCTCGCCCTGAGGTGGCTTCTGGAAGAAAAAGCATCCCCTGTTGTCTGACCCCTGACAATGCTGGTGGGTGGTGTTGCCACTTGCAATCACTGATGGACTGTGCAATGCTTTTCCCTGCTCATAGGAGGCAGAGGAGAGAACTGGGTGGGAAGAAGACAATGCCTCTGTCAAAGCGTGACAGCACAAATTACTGTGCTGCAGCTCTGGGCTAAAGGGGAGAGGCAGCAGTGTTTGGGAGGGTTTTACTGGGACGAGCGCATGGCATGGGACAAGCATCACCAGCTGGCACCAGTGACAACAGCCCCCAGAGCTAGGGCTAGGCTCTCTACAGAGAGCTGTAGACAGTTGCCTAATAACTGCCCAACTCAGCTGGGTGTAGAAAGGAAAGTGACTGTCATTTGTGAAAGGCTGTCCGGATTGCTCCTGCTGGTGTGAAAAGCACACTGGCATGAGTGGGGAGAGCAGCTCTGGAGTCCACATATGCCAGGGAAGAGCCAAACACCCAGATACCCCAAAGACATGTTTTTTTGCCTGGACTAAAATGCTAGGCTCTCCTTGCTGCACTAAAAGGGGGGCCCTGACTTCAGCTGGATGTTTTAGCCCTGTGTATACCTGTCAATTGTACAGCAGTGGGAAATGCTTCCAGCGCTGGAGGCTCAAGGTCCATACTATTCAGGGGTTTACGAGCTCTTTGGCATGTTTTTGGGCCATGTTAAAACAATTCTCAGGGGTGGCTCGGGTTTTAGGATGGGACCTTGCCAGCAGGTGGTTGGGAGGCCTTCCATCCTGTGTGGTTCAACAGCATGGATGTAGGCTGGTGGGTGGTGGTTGCTGTTATAGACAGAGCCTTCTCAGTTCTTCTAGGCCTGGTGAAGAGAAACTGCATTTTGCCTCATACATGGGATTATCACATTATAAAAGATTCAGACTTCTAACAGCAAATTCTCATTCAAAATGTAGAATCTGGCTCCTGGTATGATTTGGTTATAGTAGGAAGATACATCTGCTGAAGTTGCACTTTAGGTGCTACACAGCCTCTGTGGCACAAGTCTTCAGAGAGGCTTAATTTAAAATGTCTCCATGGGCTAAAATACTTCTTTTTCACCTGGAGATAAGGCACAGGAGAGCAGAGTGGTTTACAGAGCATAGCAGCTGCACAGGGAACCTCTGATGTGCAGATGAGACAAACAGCTGAAGTCTCAGTGATGCTAATCAAATATGAAGCACAGACCCAGTTCTCCAGGAAGGGCAAACTGGCATAGCTCCACTATTGCCAAGGGAACGATAACAATTTATACCACCTGGAAGTCTGGAAACGTTTGTGGAAATTCAAGTCCATCCTGCTTTTTCTGTCTTGCATCTTCAACTGTCTTATTGACACCAGTAGGAATTGGGCCGCTGGTGTCAGCGAAAGTGGGATTTCTAGCCCCGGCTGAGAGAGGAGTGGATCTTTGCGCATCCTTCATGGACCATCTCCTGCATCCCCAAATGGATGGGAAAGAGTCATGGATTTGGGATGCAATGATCTGTCTCTTGGTGTAGGGCAGGGAGGGCCGCGAGGCACAGCTGATGGCACCCTGTGGTGCTGTGTGGCCAGTCCAAGCACGTGTGGATGGGATTGCAGTTTGGCAGACCCAGTCTGCACCGGGACGAGGAGTCCACGCTGGGAAAGCCCCCGCCTGCTCCAGACATGCCAGCAGGCACGGCTCGGCAGCTGCAGTGTGTTAAGCATGGCGTTGGGGAGGGGGAAATCCAGCCCTGCTGCATGCCTGCTGCAGTCAGAGGAGACACCTCTGAGATGAATTTGGCCCAGTACATTTTTTATTCATCCAGACACTCCAGAGCTGTCACTGTTACTTACGGAAAAAAGGCAAATACTATGAAAACAACCCAGCCAAAAGCTTTCCATGGAAGCACTGACATTTACAACCAACTGATTGCAAGCTCTTTTGGAGACTGGAGCCTGGTGTCTCTTGCCAAGCGTGGTGTCTGGGACAGCGTGAAGCCTCGGCCACTGCTGCAAGGATGCTCAGGTATCTTACCACTCCTGGGGAACATCTGCATCACTAAACCCATGTGGGTTTCCCTAACATGACCTCCTCTCCCAGAGACCACCTGCCCGCAGCAAATCTGCCGCTGGTGGGGGAAGAAGGTCCAAGGTGGAAATGTGCTGAAGCAGTGACCACAAACACCCTCTCCATCTGGGTGGGATGGAGGAAGTGGAGAGGACAATGGACCCTCACCCGGGCAAATGTCCCGTCTAGCTGCCCTCTGGCATCAGCATGTCAGGGCAGGTGGATGTAGAAGTCACTCTCCCCTCCGTGGCAGCAGCAGCCGTGGCTCTTGGGAATTGCTCTAAGCCCATCTTCTGAGTCTCAGCCTCTCACAGTTACCCAGGGTGACTTCTGCCCTGTATGGTTTTTGAGTCAAAGTGTTTTGGTTTATGACCATCTTTTCAGGGCATAAGGTGAATTCTGTCCTTTGCCACTCCCTCCCCAACAGTAGAATATCAAATGGTGAAGCAGTTAGCCACAAGGCAATTTCAGTGTCGGTTTTGGTGCAACCCGTTGACCTCCATCTGTATTATCTCCTGACCAGCTGTACTACTGATCCACTATTCATTAATTATTCATAGTATCTTAAGTGACAGAAGCACATCATTCTGGCCAAACACTTGGGCTGTAGGGCCAGGCCCACAGACTGTGGACATTGCCCTTGCTTCAAACATGTTTAATGGTGGTATATCAACAAGAGGCAGGGACAGGAGCCTCAGACCAAGTCCACTGAAGTTAAAAGGACTAATCCTGTGGATGTGCCAATGTTTTGGATCAGGTCTTCTATGCTCTAGCTCTTTTTCAGGATTATACCAACTCCTAAGGAAAAATACTGGACAATGTTTATAATATGGGGCAGAAGAGCATAACATATCATGGATGGGCACAAATTCCACCTGCTATTCAGAGCCTGAAGAATGTTCTTCTCACTGTCTAGTCTTCTTCCCTAGGCTTGTCAGGCATGTGCAAAGTGCCATACCTATCCCTCTTTTGTGCCCTAGGGGCTTCTGGACTCCCTCCTCTCAACACTCTGTGTGCCCCACAGGCTTTTTTGCAGGGCTGCAAAAGCTGCATAGGGGTGTGCAAGCATGGCTGTGCTGCAGGGGCACAGAACCCCCCTGTGGTTCCTGCAGAAAGCAGTGCCACGGCAGTGGTCCCCCCACAGCTGGTGCAGGGGCCCATCGTCCATGGGGAGCTGTGCATTGCTAGGGACATTTTCCTGAGTCTTGGGTCTTTGGTTCTGCTCTCATTTCTTGCCTCATGTCAGTCATCCAGATGCATATCACTGTCGCAGTGTTTGCTGTTAAATGTGCTGAATGTGTTGGACATGTCTTTCAGCTAAAAACCTGCCATTTGACTAAGGAGGCACATCCACACATATTGCCATGCTAATTGTGGTGCTTCCGAATAACAGGCAGTGGTGTTTAAATAGCAGCCAGTGAGACTGCTGTAGCAGGTAGACGTTGGGATGGTCCAAAACACTATAGCCAAGAATGCTGCATTGAGTGAAGTTTACAGTGGGACCTGATCTCTGCAGTGCAAGCCTCTCTCCCATAGAAATGATTGGGATGTCACCAAGGATTATGGCTTCAAATGAGCAGCAGGTGAACTCTTAAGAAATAAAGATCACAGGCAACCTTCTGCTCTCAGTTACACTCCATTGACGTCAGCAGGGTTGCCTGGGGTTAACTCAGAGCAGAATTTAGTTCCTTGTTTTTAATGCATATAGCTGAAGCCCCCCAAAATGTTTTTCAGCATATGGTACAGTATCTAAAAATGTCACCAGTTACTCCTGGGCTACACATGCTGCAAAGTTCTTCTTCCTATCACAGCAACAGAAAAAAGCTATCTCATCCAGAAAAAGCTAGTGGAGCTGTTTCACGTGTTGCAGCACGCTGTGCATGGTTCAGTGAAAATGAAAGGGGATAGGATGCCCCGGGGACTTGTGTATTGCACACCTCCTGCAATCAGTCGTGGCGACCCGCCATCAGCTGGCAGGACGTGGCAGCTCCATTTCAGGTGTCCTGTTCCACTGGCAGATACACTATTGCATGGGTGCAGGTACTTTTGAAATGTGAGTGTTTCCTCATACCACGCCCATATGTCATAACACCTCCCAGATCCCATTTGGCACCAGAGAGGTGCTGTGGTGTTTCAGAGATGCCATAGTGATGGGTGGGAAAGGTATTTACAGGCCTATGAATACCAATCACTTAGGAAAGCTAATTTCTACACTGCATACAGGGCCACAATCTTCCACTCAAAGCCAGTTGTGATAGAGGCTGTATATTTGAGACCGAACTGATGGTTTGCTTGTGGGACGCCTATAAACTCCTGCTTCTTGGCTTTTGCTCCTCCACACTCTAAAACAGCAATCATCAAGAACAACAAATAATAACAGCCAAAAATTGAAAATTGAACATTTTTCAAACTGACACATGAGGCATCACAGTACATAGATTTATTTCATTGTGCTTTTCCTTCGTTTTAGCTTTGATTGTTTTAAAGAGGTGCTGACAGTAATTAAAATATTACTCATGGGAGTTCTGGTATGAAATAGCCAGATTCTATTTCATAGTGCCTGTATTCATGCAGTCACTGCTAATATTACCATCAGATCAAGCTGAGGTTGAATTTACTTCTTGGTGAGAGTGAGGTTTTACAAGGTGCAGTATTCTGGGATCGAAGTAAATGTGATACGTTATATCCCTAATGCATTCCTGTCCTGAAGCACCTCCTCATTTCTGCATGAAGAGATTCTGTAGAGAGATGTTCTCCTTTGCATGGTCCCCATGGCCTGGAAATCCACACCTCATCTCTCCTTCCCCTGCTTCCCTGGGGGTTTAACTCAGAGCTCTGCTATAACTGTTTCTAAATGCAGGTCTTGTTTGTCACTTGCCGTGTTGTGGTACCATGCGATGGAGAGCAGGTTTTGTGCATCGGCAGCCACTCTGGCCCTGCAGACTGCACTTTTCTGACAGCAGCCAGAGGATGAAGGACTGAAATCAGAGGCTGGGGAACAAGGGGTGTGCTTGCCTGTGGCATCCCTGTTTGGGGAAACATAGGCATCTCCCACTCCCCCCAGCTCAGCACAGCAACAGCATTATCCTCGCAGAGAGGAGAGGATTATTCAGGGTGGGAGCTTTCCCCGTATTATGGTGCGGGGCTGGCTGCTGCGGGCAGTGAAGTGGAATAGAGGGCAGGTGTCCCAGCAGAGAAATTAATTTAATATACTATGAAAAACCGAGCTCACCCTCTGTTCTATATACACCAATACACAGTCAGCTAGCTGCATGACAAGGGATCTTCCTCTTTCATTACAGTATTTACACTATTTCACTACAGTAATTTCACCTCATAACAGTACATAATTTTGCCCCACCACAAAAAATAGGACAGCAGATTAGACTGGCAGATTAGTCAGTACTGGCATATCCTGTGAGTTGAAAAATTACAGGAATGTTTATAGCAAGATGATAGCAAGAAATGAATGCAAATCTTAGGTTTCCTAATACCCACAAAATCTCAAGAAAAGAAAAGGGGACCATTTTAGATTCAGGCATCAGAGCTAGGTAAGTGTTGAAATGTTAGTAGGAGATCAGAGATTGGTCCAGATGGCTGAGGGCAGAGGCCAGCCAAGTGCGCCTGAAACCCTGCAACTTAAACACAGTAAGTGGTGCTTTGGGATGCGTCTGTGTTTCTTAAAGGACTTTAGAGAAAAGTCTTTCCTTTGTTTTGGCAATTAAAAAAAAGCAAACCCCAAACAAAAAAAGCACAAATGCAGGATAAAGAACAGCAGCAGCGTAGCTTATTCCCTCACACGTTACACTGAATACAGCATTTGCTATTACTGATGCAAGCAACGATACCTTACTGGCCATATGTGTGTTGCAGGTTGGGTAAAATCCCTTGGAGCCAGTGGCTATAACAGCTGCTTCCACTCAGGATCACTGTAAAGAATTGAGTTGCAATGTGTAATAAAAGAGCTAAAATGATGTTTACCTCCTCCCCAAATGCTGGCATGCAGTCAGAGATGCCCTTTCCATGCCATGCACCCAGGAGCATGTGCTGCATTTGGGTACTGCTGGCAGTGTGGGCAGGGTGGACTGGGAGGACTGTGTGCCCACAACCCTATGGCAATGCGACCTTGATTCGTTTCTGTGTAGGAAGGAACACGTGCAAGCCCACATGGTCAGATGGGTTTCACTGTCAAATGTTTTGTGAGGACACCTGTATCTGAGAGGCCAGGAGCTTTGAAGAGGGAAGCAGCAAGGGTGCACCAGGCACAGAGTTAGTGCACGCAGGGACATGTGCGTGCATGCATCTCAGGGAAAAACCACACAATGTACATCCTTCTGGGCTCTGTGCTGACTGGAAGGGGCTTGGAGCTGTGACATGAGAGCTTGAGGTTTGAAGACCACTTGTCTTTTGTGTCTGTACTCATCTGTTACCTTGGCAGATTAGGGCTCGCTCTTTTCCTGGCTTATTTGTTACCTGTATGAATTGAGCTGAATACTAGAGTCATTTTTCGGGATCCTTGTTGCTACTGAAAAGCAAGTAAAAATAGCCTAGCCTGTTGTATAAGGCCTCAGATCTGGTCTTGTGCTTCAGAGACTACGTCTGTGTTGCATTCAAAAGGGTGACTGCAGGATCAGCAGCACCAAAGCTGGACACCCATGGCCCCTGTGTGTACTCAGGTAGGTTGCCAGCGCCTGGTTGTTGACATTCATGATGTAGCATTTAAATGGACACTGGTCAGGCTGGGTTAGTGCTGATTTGGATAATTCTGTGTGAATCACCAGATGCCGAGTGACTGGGGCCATTGCCAAAGCAACTTCATTGGGTCCCTCTGCAGGAGGAGTTCGTTCCCTGGCTGGGCACTTTCTGCTGGAAATACCTACCCTAGCCTGTCTACTTGGATGAACATCTGGGACTATCTAGGGAGAAGACATCCCGGATGGTGATATGGGGCAAAAGGCAGTTTTCAAAGTATCCAGTGATCAAGTCATGTTGCATTAGCGTGTAAAATTGTCAGTCTCCAGCAGAGCACCTGGAAGAAGGTGGGAGAGAAGACGTGTACAGAGAAAAGGTCCAGCGTGGTCCTGTCCTGCAAACAGTGAAGAGCAAATTTCTCCTCATTGTCGTGGGCAGATGCCAACCAATTAATTAACTGGAAGACAGTTATCTGAACTATTCAGCAAACTCTCAAAAATTCTGACTTTCTTTGTATTTATGCATTTATTAAAAAATATTGTATTTATTAAAAGACACTCTGCAACCAATTTGCAAAGGGAAAAAATGGTAGCTAGATGAATGAATGCTCCAGCACACCTTGTCTTTGTGCACTGAACTTCATTAACTGACTTCAGTGGTGGTGTTTTCAGTGCAGAGCACAAATCTTTGTGGGAACAAAGTGTTGCCTGCAAGATGTGAAAGGCAGTGACTGTTTCTCGTTATTAGTTGAGTAGGCTGCTGGGACCTCATCTCAGCAGAGGCCTTGGGGCATGACTACAAATAACAACAGCTGTAAATAACAATTAGCTGTAAACTGTATGCATCTCAGCTTTGTCAGGAAAAAAAAACCAAAACAATGAACAAGCAGCAAACTAAAAACTACTGAGAGTAAATTAAAAGAGCATTTTACTTTTATAAGGTAAGCCTGGAAAATGCTTGGAATTAAAGAAAATTTGATGTCACTTGTATTTCATTTCCACTGATTTCACTCTATACAGAAACACCTTTCCATGACAGACACACATGATCACTAGCTTCCCATATATATTGTTTGTTAGCTGTATGGCATGTGTAGCTGGAGAACAAAATAACTCCACCTTGTGCATGTGTATCCTCTCTGCTCCCATTTATAATGTAAATTTACATCCTTTCAATGCAGAGCAGCATAGCTCACTGTGGTCCTTAATAAAAATTCATAAAGTAGAGGAAATGAGAGGTTAGGAGTAGTTTGGTAATCCTAAAAATGCAAAGGCATTGTTAACATTGAACAGCCATCTCTGTCAGTGTCATTTCTAAATGCTGTAATTGGCAAGTAAAAGGGAAAGATTAGTTTTTGGACTTGTACGGGATGGTGCAGTTTCAAAGTCCTCATAACACAGCCCAGACAGGAATCCAGTGATGTAGAGGTCTTTGGTCAAGTCCCTCCACAGAGAGAATTTTACCCTAAAAGACCAAGTTGCATTTCTATGGAGCAGATTAATTGGATGTGATTGGACTTAAACAAAACAAAAGAAATATTTGTAAGTTCAGCCATAAGTCAGGATTTCTCTGTTGCCTGGTAGGATTATTGTTGTTTCATTGTTGTCTTGTTGTTTTGTTTTGTTGTTGTTGCTAGCTGCAGAATTCCTGGAAGATCTTTAACATATGTTCGGTGAGTGCTTCTGCCTTTATACATCTTCAGAGGAGCACTTGTCTAGGGATCTTTGCTCCTAATCAGCCATTGCGTGTCTCCAAAGTACCATTGCTATTATCACGCCATGCCAAACCATCGGGATTCACACACGCATAGCTCTGGCCAGCTTTACTCCATTTGCTCCTCAGAGGAAGCACTGCTGAACTATGTACATTCATTGCAGAAATGACTGTTAAGAAGTAGTTGAAACTGAGAGGTTCAGCAAATAAAGGAAATTCCAGAGATCTCAAAGTACCTTTTACTGTGATATGTTATGACTGCACATTCCCTTTCCTCAAACCATGCCTTTTAGTGCAAAGCTCACATCCGCTCTGCTGATAACATGATGAAGAGTATCTGGAGTTATGTTTCCAGGACATCATCATCAGTTAGATTCTTCCCCAGCCTGATTATTCATCTTTTTCTCTTCTGCTCATGTAGATGTTACCCCCACATCAGCCTTTCCACAGTGCTAAGACTGATTGCAAATGCTCTTCATATAAATATTTACGCTGGAAAAACAGGGAGTACAAATGACTTGACATTTTTAAAAAAGATGATGTCATGTAGACTGCTGTGCTAGGATGGGGCAAGATGGAATTAGTCAGGAGATTGCCTCAAGTCTGATGCTTCTCTAAAGCTTCCTAGAAAATGAGCTCTGATTTTCAGTCTTTCACTTTAGGCAGAGACCTGGTGGTCAATAAGATATTTCTGAGGGATTAATAATGTCAGTACCCAACAGTCATATTTCCCCAACAGTCGTATTTCCATATTTCTCTACCCATGTCCAAATCCCTTGGGCTGCTGATGATATTGAAATGAAATGCTCCTTTTCCCACAGGGTATGTACGTCACTCCCGCTGTGGATATTCACTTTTTTTGGGGTGTGTTTCCAGGACAAGGCTCTGCTTTTTCAGTGTGCTGCAGTGATTCTCAAACACTGACAACCTCCTTGGCAAAGAAGGGCACTTTTGGCCCCCAATGCCAACCTCTCCTGCTTCGGCAAAGACATCTGTTAAGAAAAGAAATGCTATCAGCAGGGCAACAGGTGGCATATTGCAGCCAATCATGAAAGGTTATAATAAGACAGAGGGAGCGCGTGCGAGAGAGAGGAGAAAAAATGAAAAAGAGGGGGACTAAGCTGAAGGAAAATCCAGTGGCAAGCATTTTTTCCACTACTGCACTTATATGGTGCTGAAATAAAGGCCTGGTGGCTTTGCAGCTCTGGGGTAGGGTACTGTCCTGGAAATGCATTTGCCCATTGTACTCCTCTCTGTTTGCTTAGAATGAATTCAAAAGGGATTTGCTTTCTCTTGTTTCACGAGCCCCACGCTTTCACACTGACCGAAGTGGATACGCACCAGCTGGCCACGTCCATCACCACCGCCGGGAGGGAGAATTCCTGATTATACTTAGATACCGCAGAGCCCGCTCCGTCATTAGCGGAGAAGCTCTGCTTGCGCACTGCCATTCGAAATGCAGCCGGCCAGGAGCCCTGCACGCCTCGCCTGAAGGAGCTGGATGCCTTCTGGATCAAACATGAATGACCTGCTGAAGGTGCCCCTGGTGCACGTCCTCACCCTGGCAGCCCTCAGCTTGGCCGAGATGCTCCCGAAAGGTTTGCTTGGAGGGGCTTTTGCCCTGCTCTGCTTCTGCCACTTGCTGAAGGAGGTTTTGCAAAGGGGAAGGCGTCTCTGGTAACGGTGGGGTGGGTTGTGCGGCAGTGTTCCCAAAAAGGACAAGATGTCCTGCTTTTGGTGGTCACTTCACTGCTTTTAGAAGGATAGCAGTGAAAATAATCTCATATTTGTATCTGGGATTGAAGGTTCTTTGTCTAGGAAGAGCCCGTAGTCCCATTGTAATGGGCAGGGGAGATCTTTGGGTTCAGCCTGGGTGGGATGGACATTGCCCATGTCAAAGGAAGCTTACAGGTTTTAATGGCTGGTAGCACCCATTGCTGCAGAGCCCAAGATTTGTGGTGTTCTGCATGCCTGTGTATGCTTATAAATATATAAAACTCAAAGAAGAAGTAAATGGCTATAATGTCTTTACAGGGTGTATGTATATAAACACAAGTATGCATGGTTTGTATTACATGTAACATAAAAGTTATTATAGCTTCTTCCTCTCCTGTGTGCACACACACACATGGACACACACACATACTTTTAGCCAACACAAGAACTGAAAAAAATCTGTTTAGAAAAGTCTTTGAGGTACAAAGTGCAACAGAGGTCTTCTGGACTTACCATCTGGTAACCCTGTGTACAAAAGGTTTTGCTGCACAGTGATTGTCAGGAGCCATTCAAAGTATACGAGAAACTTTGCAGCTTCAGGAAAAAAAAAACCTCAAGGAGAATGCCAGCATTCACCTATTAGGCCAACATTGCTGTTCTTGCAGGGCTGTGCTCTTACTATTGTTAGTCAGGTTGGCCTCAAAATGGGAAAAAAAAAGGCCTGCTCTTTATAAAAAACTTTTGAAATAAAAATGTTGATTTTTTCCTAAGGCATTAAAGTAAGTTGGTGAACCCCAGTCTTTTTGAAAGCTGTGGTAAGACAGGATTGGAGTGACAAGAAAAGCAAAGAGGAAGGGGATTGATTTTTTTCCTGGTGGCACAGTGCAATGAAGAGATACGCATCCTTTCCTAAAATGTCATGGGTGGCTGAATTGCCTCGTTCCCTGAGAGAGGCTGAAACATGACTGTAGCCCAGCGGTGCCCTGTAGAGGTTTTGCAGCATTAGCTGGAAACGTGATTGAGCAGTTTTTGACCAGAGAACTGCAGAACCTCCAGGCATCTGCAATGCTGAAAGAGAGACTGGCTCTGTTTTCCGCTTTGTTTTGTGTGCCTGGTTTCTCTTCTTAAAGGTCTTTTCCAACCAAATGATTCTATGATTCTATGAAAGTGTGAGTCCAAAAGCAAAGCTAAGCAATTTGGGAGCTTCTGGTGGGCTGGGGATAGAAGGGGATTTGGCTTTCTCATGGGCCCCGTGACCAGCCTTGGGTCATTTTGCTATCTCGGGAAACTACAGCTGACATCCAGAAAAATGGCACCTGTGTGGCAATACAGATATGTAAGTTGATTGATTTTCAATGTTATTTAAAGCCACAGGGCTACCTAAAAAATGTCAGAGAGCCCCAATGGATGTACATAGAAAGGTCTGGGACCATTTCTATATGCTGATAGATATGTCAGTACGTTGTTTGGATTTTATTTTTCCACGTTAAAATCTGGTAATGAAGGCATCATAAGTTTTGATTGCCTTCCTGAGAAAACATGGACTGACACCAACACCTGAGCTTTTTGGACGGCTTTAAGAAGCAGGCACCATCTCAGCCATTTTGGAGCTCTCTCGCCGCCTCACGACAAAATGGCGGCACGCTCCACTGCTCGCTGTCCCCTGCAGACACACTGCGCGTCCTCCAGCCTCTTGCCCTCTGCCCTCTCACCCTGGCTACAGCAGCACTGCCTTCACCTCCCTGCTGGCCCAGCACTCGGTTTTAATATCAGAAAGGTAAAAAAGAGCATATGAGAAAATGACACATTGCTGCTGTTGTCATGGTTGCTCTTCGAGGATGTAGAATTTGGGGAGGCAGCTGTAAAAAAAAAAAAAAAAAAAGCTTTCTGCTGTTACCATAGGTAAAGTGCTGTGGGTTTGGACAGTATTTTCTATGAGTATGGGGCTTGATTCTGCCCTAAGAGCTGCATGCTGGCTTTCAGATCAGACCCCATGTAGGCAATATTGCTAAGGATAATTCTGTCATACGTTGAATTAAAGAGATACCATGTATTTAAATGTTGCTAGTGAATTTATTTAATATATAAAACTGACAGCCCTTGTTTGCCCAAAGAATAAAATACTGTTGTTATGCATATTGGCTTTTGGTACAAATATCACTTTATTCTTTGTGAGAATGGCCACGCTTATCGTGACGACACAGTTATAAAACTGGTTGCTTTGAATTTTGGTTACTGTAAAAATTTACATTTCTCAGGGTTAAAAAAGCATCCTTCCAGAGATCAAGGCATGTGGACAACAGAAACAAAAACATACTATGTAAAATTAGATTGTAAAACTCCATTTTAGCCAGGCTTAATGCCATCAAAACCCAATAAACTCTGTCACGAAATAGCAATGTCCCCTTTGAAGTAGACAGGATAGCCATCAGTGGAGGTTATTCTCCTAAGACAACCTTCAGTAGCAGGGAAATCTAGGCTTTATGAAAATCTTCCATTTGGTTTCACTGGCGTGGGATTCGTCTGGGGTACAATACGGATGATTACTTCTATCTAGTGTGACCCAAAACGACCCAATAAATTGAAGCCTGATACAATTTGAAGCAGTGATCTTAAACGACGAATCTGACACAGACGTGTTTTAACTAATGTTAATATAAACTTGTGCTACCTTAGCTGTAGTTTTAACACCTTTTTATATAAGTATAGTCATTGCCAATTATGCAATCTGAAGTCATATAATCTAGAAATGTTATTGAGGCAGATTTGTTCTAATGGCATTTCAAAAGCGTTAGGACTTCTACATAAACCTGGTAGTGGAAGCTGATCCTTTCTTCCTCTAGCTGCATTCCAGCTGAACTCCAAAGATATTCTAATTTTTACTCCCATGTATACTGAAAAAGCATTAAGGTAAAGGCTTTCTGTTATTCTCAGTCACTTAAATTGGAGTGTCTTATATTTTGGCTTTTTTTTTAGGAGGAAGGGGTAAAACTGATGTAGATTATTTTTTGCCTGAATTTAAATATTACTGTACTGAGGAGGGCCAGCAGATACAGTGCAGGCAGGATTGTCCTGTGAAAGGACACACGGTGTGCCAGATACTGCTACAGTCAGCAAGGAACAGGAAGATTCCTGCATCTGCTGTACGTTTTCAAGGTGGTGTTTCAGGAACATGGTATGAAGCTAGTTCATCTCAGCACAGCTGTCAATGAAATCCAGTCCAACAAATATTGGATGTGTGTCCCTCACAGCCATAGATTAAAAGTCATTCAAGTGTCTTTGGAGGCAATGGCTCCCGTTGCACAGGGAAAGCGATTCACTAGACATATCCTTTGATCCCTTTCAGCCATGCTTCAAGTCTTTTACCAGTGTGAGGGAAAATGCTTCTAAAGATACATTCAAATGATGTATGATGACAGGTCTGTGATAATAAGTGTCAGACACAGCTATTAGACTTCTAACCCTGCTGGTACTTGGCTAGAAAAGGTGAGAAAAAGAGAATGTGTGTTAGTCATGACACAAATCTGGAAGACCCGAAGGGCCTTTACAAGCCTGGCTTTGAAAAATACAGTGCTATATAAGAGGTTTGTTTTTAAAAAGAGAAATAGTTCAGTGGAACATATTAATGATGAAGAAGCCCAAATCTCATGCATTATGAGTTAATAAGGAGGCACTGCAGGGGCAGGTCAGCTTGGCTTTAATTTGTGTGCTGTTCCTTGCGCTCCCAGCCCATACAATGCCACACCTGTAGCAGGGGGACAGCCCCACCTGTGTCCTCGCAGTATGTCACCTGGTGTCATGCACCTTGGGGGAGAGAAGGGTTAGGAACGAGGGCACGCTGGGCTTGTTGGAGGTGCCCCATGCTTGGGTTGCTCTGTTTTGCACCCTATAGAGAGAGCACAAGGGAAAATACAAAACCTGCAGCAAACAACAGAAGGCTGCAGCTACAAATGCGGAGGGACCTGTGTTACAGTGAATGCATGGAGGGTGTGCAGAGCATGGAGTGACCCTTGCAGGGACACGGCTGCCTCCGCCAAAGGGGTCTGGCAGGCTTCGTGCCTCTCTCCAGGAGGCACCGGGAGGTTTTCTCATTTTCTCTTCCTTCACACAGCTCCCTTGATCAGTACTCCTCTGGAAACTGTGGATGCACTGGTAGAGGACGTTGCCAAGTTTGTCTGTGTAGTGGAGTCGTACCCTGAGCCGGAGATTACGTGGACACGCAACAGCATTCCCATCAGGTAGGGAACAGCCCCAGCCCTCCCCAGCACCTCCTGCAAAACTGTCAGTGCTTTCCTTCATGATAAAGGAGATATCTGGAAATATCAAAATGAGTCTGTGGCAAGGAAGAGGGCGAGTGTCTGTAATTATATAGGAATCTGTGTTCCTTAGGGAGTTATAGGAGCATCTGGGGAGTACTCTTGCAGATTCACACGCTTGAGCTTGGAAACAGTTGTTTTCTGCTGCAAGCAATGCAAGGAGTTTGCTCTCCATCTGTAGACAATGCAATCTGCTCTGTTCCTCAGAGAAGGAGGAAGGATGAAGGAGGAGGATTTGTGAAGGAAGAGGATGCTGTATTATATTTAAAAGGAGCATATCCAGACTTGTTGCCCAAGTATCTGCAATGTGCTTGGAAATTTTGCATGGAAGGAGTGGTATCTTGCCATTCTTGTTTGCTTCTAGTTCTGGATATGACCATAGGAAACTGGCTTCTTCTTGTCATGCACTGTCAGACATTAAGCACCAGGCATCAAGGTGCCGCCAAAGAAGGCAGCCTTGAAAACATGTTATGGAAGTTGCTACTACTGCTTTAGCTCTGCGGCTGCAGACAGGCTCTTGCAAAGTAAACTGTACCCGATCTTCCAAATCTGAAATCACATTACATCTGCCACATGGCTTCACATCAGTTTTGCGTTCTAGATTGCTGTTAGTGACTGCCTCTGTAAGGGCAAATTACAGAACAATCACTGTGTAACACAGTTAAGGCCCATTCTCCAAAAGACATGTCCATGTTAGGCAGTTGGGCACCTGAAGCACGGTTCCTGCTATCAGGGTCAAGCACCCAAAGAGCCCTTGAACCATTGGCTCAGGAGACTCCAAATAAGTCAGCAGCAGACGGAAGTCTTACTGCCAGGAAGACCATTTTAGAATAGGAGAAAAGCAGAATGCTACACATACATGCTGGCCTTCAGAAGTCTTTTTTTCATTGCCTGCAACAGAACCTCAGCAAAACCCCAGTCCTAACCCTCTGACCCTGGCCCTGTTGCAGGATGGGGTCTGAATTTCCACAGATGTTATTTCCAAATCAGGTCACCTTTCTCCTAATTCCTTCCCCATCACTGACACCATGCCTGAAAATCAAAGCTGGGAGAGGAAGGCATTCATGGAGGACCACGGAGATTACATAGATTACATGCTTTTCTCTCCCCATGGTCTTTAAAATTTCAGTCTCTCTATGTTCTAAGATCATATGAGAACGAGAGTGTTTCTCACACCAACACACCTTTCTAAAAGCCATCCCACTCTCTCTGAGACAGGGTGCCTGCTTCACGACATTGACCAAAAAGGAAAACACTGATCAAAAAAGCTCTGCAGGTGAGGCTGGAGAGCTCAGGTGCTTCATTCCTTTACTGGGGCTTCTGGAGCAACATTAATAACAGCAACTATTTCACTTTCCCAAAGCTGTGTTGGCATTAATAGTCAGTGCTGCTGGATACAGAAGCTCAGACCAAAGACAGGGAAACAGATAAGCTGAAAATAGTTCTGTTACTTTCCAAGAACATGGATGAAAGTATTTGTACAATGGAAAAGGAACAGATCAGTGGACTTTTTTTTCTGAAAAAAACGTATAAATGTATTTATGTGCCTCTGTGTGTGTATGTATCAAACTTCAAAGGGGCTAGCTATTGCAAGCAATAAATACCAGTTATTTTATTTACAAAATTTTCTTTTCTTGCCAAGGTCCCAGCACCCTGAACAGACGGCTAAGCTAACCTTCAAAACAAAACAGTATGTAAACGTTCAGCTTCAATGGGAATAGTGCCAAGACAGAGGCTCTTGTCAGCACTAGTCTTCTGCAAGCACCTTTCGTTTTGGCATCAAAACTTGTCCAAGTAGACCAGCAGGTGCCCTGTGCCGAGTGAAATTGTTACCTGCCCCATCTCCCAGGACAGGGATGCCTGGGGTGGGCCTTCCTCAGGGAAAGAAGGGAATGGAGCCTGCACATCTTTTACACCATGGATGAGTTCAATGTACTCTTTTTTTCCAAGGTGAAAAAGAGGAGGGAGATACAAGACTGAAAGGCAAAAGTCTGTTGAAAGGAAATATGTTCCTGTAACACCATAAATGGCACATTCAGACTGCTGTATGATTTTTAAAAAGACAAAACAGGACATACTTAGGCATCAGGTATTTGTGATAGCTTGGGAGACAATCCTCAGGTCAGATCGCTTTTGCTACTGTTCATCAGAATCAAAGGCCAATTGTATGAAAGTGCTTCTGAAAAGCATCAACAAAGGTGTGAAAATCAACCATGGAGGAATTTACGAAATGTTATGCAAATCTTGTTCCACTGAAGTTTTACTATACTTTTCCAGTTTCAAATGAAAATCAAAGATCAGCCCTCCACTTTCTCATCACCTTTCTTTCTGTCTCTTCCTTGTTCTTGCACATATACATTACATATATACATATGTATATATATATACACATATACACATGCATAGAGTTGGTCTTTGCTCTGCAGACTTTGTTACAATATCCCATACCTTTGTTGCTGCAACTTCAGGGCCTTTCTTGACTTCTCTGAAGTCTCCAGGTTAAAACCTGCTGTCATTAAACTATAGCTATCTTTGCATCCTCTAATCTTTAGGTGGCTTCTTTTCTTCAGCACATTTCTTTGCTTGTTTGCTGGTTTGTGTTTTTTCCAAAAAAATAGACAAAACCACTTCGGGATGCAGACACAAAAATACTTGGTTTTTGGTTTGTGTCTTTTTTTCACGACAGTGGAAATCTTTCCATAACATTATCTGTTTACTGAAAAAAACTTTTTTTTTTAAAATCTGAAGGTTTCTTTAAAACACTTCAGCCAATTCCAGTTCCTATATAGGCAATCATTCCCTTGCACTGACTGATTATACCTAAAACAGGACCCAGCTGGATAAGATTACTTGTGCTCATGCCTGTCCTTGGCCAGACAGAAACCCAACTGTGATACCTACTTACTTTAACAATACCTGACTGGAGGAAGAATTGCCACCATGCTGGTGGCAATGAGGAACTGCATGATCTAGTGAGGACCAAACCAAATCTTAAAGCCCAGCTCAACATTTTCAGTGCCTTCCCTTCTCTTGCAGGTTGAAAATAAAAAGTAAAACATATTGCCACTTGTAGCGCTGTCAGTGGTCTGCAGATACAAATGCAATCCCCGCTCTCCATCCCTGGCTGTCCCCCCGTCCCTGACAATCTGTGCTGTGCTCTGCAGGCTGTTCGACACCCGCTACAGCATACAGAGGAACGGGCAGCTCCTGACCATTTTGAGCGTGGAGGACAGTGATGATGGGGTGTACTGCTGCACAGCGGATAACGGGGTTGGAGCGGCTGCGCAGAGCTGTGGGGCTCTCCAAGTGAAAATGCGTAAGTGGGAATGTAATTTCTTCCTGACTGCATGTGAGTGTGTAATTGAGAGCCCGAGCAGACCCCCAGGTATGGCCCCCAGAAGTCTGTGTTCAGGGCAGACCCATGTTCCTGTGGGGCTGGGTGCAGTCCCTTGAGGCCAAGACATGGCATACTGGATCATATCTTAACTAAAAGCAGTTGTGATTATTCACTTTGAATAACACACTTGTGCTAGGATCAGAGGAACTGTTTGCATAGCAGAGGATAAAGATGGGTGCTTTGAAGAATGCTCTTTGTACAAACCTTTGTAAAGCCAGCACAATTCGATAGATTAGACCTCTGTAGCAATACTGCATAAGTTCTTTGTGAATTTTAAACGTAAGTTTTCACTAATCAGATTTATGCCTGAGGATGGCAAAAGCAAATGATTGCTGTTCAGATGTTCTCAATAGCAGTCTTGAAAATTCTGGAGCACCACAGTGTAAATCTCATCATCCCACATGGAAGGCGAAGGACTGGTTCTTGCAAAAGCTATATAAGTGCTGACTGCTGAGTTCGCTGAACTCGCATGGTTGCAGTTATTTACACAAACACTTAAAAGGGCAGCTGAGATATATCCTGGCTAAAGCATCTCTTTGTAGGAAAGGATTTGTTGCGCTCATGAGCATGACCCTCCAGGTCTGGTAATTCTGGGGCTCTCCAGCACCCCAGTTGCCTGCAGGTGGGTGCCAGGAGGTGATGCTCTCTGAAGGTCGTTTTTCTGCTGGTTCGGTATTGTGCAAGGTAGGCAAAATTTCAGATCTCCCAAAACACTGAGATGAAGATCTGTTTCACTCCCAGCTCAGAGTAAGCTAAGCCATGTTTTTCTTTGGGTAAAATGAATTTAAATTTTTCCCATATTAACTTTAAGGGAGTTTGATTTTTTTTTTTTCTTTAAGAATCCTTTCTCCTTTCTACTAACATAGTTATAAATCCTTCAGCTGGGGACATTAATTGAGTTTACATGCCCTTCTTGTTGTGCTAGAGACAAGCCTGGGTTAAAACTATTTCAAAATCGATTCACTCCAAATCTGAGCTTTTACACAAGACACTGTTTATGCAGTGAAGAATGTCAAAACCTGGAATGCAAACATTCTTCAATATTGGAAATACTCTTATCTGGATTTGGATTTTAGCCCAGGCCCTAATTCAAATGACTGTCAAACTCCACTCCTGAAAACAAATAACACATGCAAGTTAGCTGCTTTTGCATCCATAAACTGAAACTCTGAATGCTGTGCTTGAGAAAGATTTTTCTTTCCAAGGCAGCTCATGACCTCCTAAGATCACTCTATCTTTCACCAATGTCCAGAAAAAGCAGCAGAGATTTTGCCGTCATTTCTGAACTTGTCCTGTTCTAGTATCTCTCAGCTTCAGTTCATTTTTGTCTTTTAAAATTTTAGGACCCAAAATAACCCGACCGCCTATAAATGTGGAAATAATAGAAGGGTTAAAGGCTGTTCTTCCATGCACTACAATGGGAAATCCAAAACCTTCTGTTTCATGGATCAAAGGAGAAACAGTTGTAAAGGTGAGCAGACAATGAAATTTAAGTAATGCTAACTATTCGCTAAAGGTACTGTGTTAAAATATTAGCATAAATTACAGCATTTGTAAATTCTAATTGCTAGGAAGCAAGCTTTTGGAAAATCCAGGGCTCATCTCGTAAATGTCTACATCTGCAATAATTCTGCCTATAAACCAAACATTCTCCATGTATCTATATTTTGTATTATATATATATATTTATTACTGCTATGCGTGGCCAAATGCTGCTGAATGTATTTGTGAGTGTTCTCATAAATAAGAGCTACTGAGCTGCTTAGCTAAGATTCAGGGCTCTTTTGAAGCTATAATTCACTGATCTGCAAAAAGAGGGATGGGTGAGTGTATCATGACAACGCTGAGCAGGAAGAGCTGGCCCCAAATCCTTCAGTTATAGGACAACACAAATAATTTTCATGTGTGTAAGCCCAATCTTTGAATTGGACCATTTGGTACTCCTTGTTTGCAGCCTGCATGTAGAGCCCTCACCTTGATCCCTCCTTCCTCTGGCAGGAGAACACTCGCATTGCTGTCCTTGATTCGGGGAATTTAAGGATCCACAATGTTCAGAGAGAAGATGCAGGACAGTATCGATGTGTAGCCAAGAACAGCCTGGGCACAGCCTATTCGAAACCCGCAACGGTGGTAGTGGAAGGTGAGTAACCCTTGCACCAGGCTCCAGCCCTACATGCCAGCCCCTCATGCATACCTGGTTAACTTGAATTAACCTGAAGTATCACATTGATGTTGACAAAAACATCCTAGAGGGTGACCCAAAAAGCAGAATAAGGGAAAGGAAAAGAAAGCAGAGTGAGAAACAGAGAAAGTTTGTCCACACCTGCTCCCATTGCTGGCTGATGGTGAAAGGGATGATCTGTGGAGGGTCCTTGTCCATGGCTGCTGTGGCTCTGGTGGGATATTTGTCTGAGTAAGGACTCCCAAATATGTTTTTCCTTCTGACTCATGGTTTCCAAGATGCCAGCTTGTTTGTTGTTTGAAAAGCCCCACCAGACCCATAGGTTATACACTATGGCTTGTGGAGATGGACAAGTAGAAAGCTGATGGCCCTGGAAACTTGCTGCAAAGAGCCTGAGCAGAGAGAGCTGCAGGTGCAAACAGTGAAGCATTTTGCAGCATTATGTGTATGTTCCTCTCCCTTTCCTCTGATTTTCCATCTGAACTACTTGATTCTTCAGGTAAACAGAGATTTTCTCTTTGAGGACTTGAACATTTTCTGTCCGCTAAACCAAACACCGGATTGATTTTTCAGTTTCTGGTCTTTATGTGTTCAGTGTCCATCTCTTACTTACAGAAGGTGTTTGCTTTGTGGTATAAATCATCACCAGTTTCAGAGTGCTGAGACCAGTGGACTGCAGGGGAACCCAAATGTAGGCAATGAAGTATTCAATGTTCCTGAATCCTACAAGAGAATTTGGATTAAGCAAGATTTTGCGGAGAGGGAAGAGGGATGACTGACTCAGTAGATGAACTAATTTTTATTTGTCATTCAGAATGACTGTGCTGTAGAAAGTGGAGAAGGGTCTCCATTTGCCTAGTAAGCTTCAAAAGATTGCTGTAGGTTACATTTGGCCTGGGACTATCAGAGGTTACTTAGGGTTCCATCCCATTTCTAAGATGACCATTGACTTTCTTCTGGGAGCAGGATCAGGTGTATTAGATCCAACTATAAATTACTCTAGGTCTGCTGTGTCCCTAAAAAATGCATTAATTTTTTAGTTTGTTTGTTTGGTTTTTTTTAATATTTACACATACAGACTTCAAGTATGTTAGAAATTCCTTAAATAGCTTTAAAACAGGAAGGCAGCTCTTCCTAATCTAGATTCAGAACTGTACTTCTCCCGAGCTAAAAGGGGTGGGGCGAACTGAAGACACTTGGATCTGGTTGTGAGCAGCTTGGGTCCTGGGTTTTGGTTTGGCCCCATCATTGAGACAGCAGCCAAAGGCCTGTCAAGAATTAACCGTGAACTGCAAATACTCAGTGCCATGCATACCCACCCCCCCAGCCCCGCTCCACACTGAAGGGCCTCGGGCACTGGAATTTTATTGCTCCAGATCTACCAGAACCAGTTAGGGAATCTAAAAGCAGGCTGGAACCACACCAAAATCTAGGCCGCTAAGGCTGATATCTTGTTTTGTCTCTGTCTTGTCTTCAGAATTATGCAGCTGCCTGTTAATTCAAGGAATGGCAAAATAATCCACAAATATCCTACTTGCAAAGGAGAGCCTGTGTGTGCTCTTTTTAAAACAAGGAAGATTAGTTCTTAATTAATCAATGGGAGCTCAGTGCTCCCACACAAACTGTCCCCTCATGTTCCATTCATGTGTTGGATGAACAAAGCAATGCTGTTCTCCAGGCTTGCTTTGGTTTCTCTGGTAGGGCACCCATATAATATACCTTGTTTCAGGCTGCCACCCAAACTAGACTGATGCATGTTTGTTTTACTTTTTTGGCTTCCGAAATCCAAAGGTAATAATCTTGTCTGCAGCTTGCTGTGTATACAGATCCCTTCCCCTCCCTGTATTTTCGATTAACTGTCATGGATATTTAGCATACATACATATGCACATACCTGTGTATGCACACAGGTATGTGCACACATATGCATCTCCCTCATGCACCTCTTTTATAATTATTTTTAGTATCCCTCCCCTCCTACCTCTCCTACCCCCTTAGTATCAGCATTTAAAAATAACTCCAAGTAAATAGTAATCTAAAATTACTTGATGCAGGAAAATCACACTTCAGTCAGTTTTCTTTGAGCATTTGCTATGTTCAGAAAAGTTATGAAAATATGCTGTTTGTTGCCTCTCTGTAATGACACTACAATATTTTTTCTTACATCTTGGTGCTACCATTCACTGGAGTTACCACCCTGCATAGTGTGGCTTAATATTAAAATGACTAAGCATGTCTGGTTAACTATGAATATTTAATCCTGAAGCAAATGCCCATTCAAAGAGCAGTGCAAATATTTATGCCTAGCTAAATCTAGATCAGGCGGGTCCTGATTTCTGAAAGAGGCTTCTAATTTTCTGCTGTGAGCTTCCACTTTAACGGGTTCCACGTTAGCCCTGCAATTAGTTTCAGGCATTGTTCGAAGTGCAGGGTTGTCTAACTTCCTGAAAGATTGACCCTCTGCCTCCTGCATGTGGTCAGGTTCCTTATTACATGTATGGTCAGGAACATGCTTAAATGACTTGCTGAAGTTGGGCCCAGAAACTACAGCAAGTCTCAAATGTGTAAAACTATCTATGCTGGATCCACACAACTTGGCCCAAGCGTTTACACCACTGAGGTACCTTACAGTCCTACTTCTCCTCTGGTTTCAGTGGTCCAGGGTAAAACAGTTTGAAAAATGCTATTTTGATTTTCCAAATATTTTTTCCCTGTTCCTTGTTGGCTTTCCTCTACATTTAAAATACTTGCCTCTATTTATTACTTCTAAAGCACAGCTTTAATATTTTTAAAGCTTTATTATTTCTAAAGCAAAGTTGAAATAATTTGAGCAATGGTTTTAGACGCATATTCACATGCAATTCTTGTCAGGAAAAAGAAAGCAGTGGAGGCCTTTCTCAGTGGAACTGATTTTTCAGTTGTTCCTGATTTTCATCAGTGAATGGGGGGAAGGAGACAAGGATCCTCTGGGTGCTGTCCCCTGCACGGACCGGTCCCTAGCCAGCACAGCCTGCTTTCTCTCCTGGGGCACATTTCAGGCACCAGAGTTCAAAGGATGAACTAGTGAACTCTAATCAGTTAATGAGCTTTAGTGTCCAAAACTGGCTCAGGATTTTAATTAAAAGGGTTGAAAAAAGCCTGTCCTTTTGGACTGCGTTTTTCCCCAAGTTTGGGGCAAACCCACATGAATTTGGACACGTGATGGTGAAACAGATTCTCTCCTTAAAAGGCATAATCCATTAGGGGTGGAAACACGATCATAACCCAGACTGCTGGGTCTGTGAGAAGAGCCGGGATATTCATCGGGAAATGTGCTGAGCCCCTGGACAGCACTGCCCTCACCGAAAGGCTGCCCAGGGTGCCTGGAGAGTGTTAGGAGGAGAAGCAGAGCATGGGGCATCCCCTTGATTTGACACCAGGGAGTGGGCACAGGAGGTTAGGGATGGGTGAAGGACACAAGAGGCAAGCGCTGGCTAGGAGAGCCAAGTGAGCGACCATGCAAGGTAGGCAGCCCTCCTGCTGAAGGAGGGTTGCACGCTATTTTTACTATCCTGGTGTGTCCCATAGCAATAAAATGACACACGCCTCTGGTTTAGCTCTGAGGTGACACCTCAGAGGAGCAGGGTTGGCTCCTTCTGACATGTGCTGAGGTCACTATGAAGTGGTCCTCCACCAGCTTGCTGGTTTCCAGCTGTGTGGAAGCTGCAAGGGTGTATTAAGTTGGCTTTCCCCCCATTTGGTTTCTTTGTCAAATTAGTTACAGCCCATGCAACTTATGGAAAAAAGGACTAGTAGAAGTACTGGCGTGAGGCAGAAGTGCAATAGGCAGAACCAAGCCTACTCTACGCTGCTCTGCAAAGCAAAACAAATGAGCAATGATCAGTTTGCTGCTTCTGTTAAAATTAGCATGTGAGGATGTTCCTGTTGCTCATGTATGTCCAGAGTGTCACGAATATGATTTTTTACATGGCTTTGATTTAGCAGTAGTCTAGGATTTATTAACATTTTTGAGATAGATCACAAAATTAGGTTGTATAATTCTTAACAGCACTTAAGCATCGGCCAATATAACAGAGTGATTCAATGGAATTTGTTACAATCAAAATAGTGACTTAGTTAAAAATTTGAGAATGGCAAGGGTCACCTGAAACTTACAGCAGGGTTGCACACACAGATGGGGTTTAAATCAAATCACACACACACACACACACAGACCAACAAACAACTCTAAATCAAATTGCACAGACAGACAGACAGACAAACAGTTCTTAATCAAATTGCACACAGACACACACACAGAGAAGTTAACATGTGATTAAAATTTCCCTTTTCGTGAGTTTTATGAATTACTCACTTTTATGTGCCAGCATTCATCAACGGACAGTTGGTGAACCTCACAAAATCAGGCCTTTGAGTCCTTGTGAAATCATCGACGAATGATCCTTCAATCCTCACGAAATCTACCCTGAGAGGCGTCCCAGCTCAGGGGGAGATACTGGGTCATACAGCCCGCTGTGGTCCCGGAGAGCTTGAAAGGCCTCCCTTTTGGATCGCTATTTATAGGATCTCGAGATGATTTGCTTTGGTCAGTATTTTACACTCTGGCCGCAATTTGTGCGGAGTCATTCTGGTGCACAATTCAGGCAGCAGATGGCTGAGGTGTGGCCAGTGAGTGTTTGACACGCAAGTTGCTGCACTTATGACCAAGATAGCAGCACAATAGGGCTTATCCTGAGATCTCAGAGTGGACGCACAGCCACACAGAGATGCCTACAGGAGGTAACATGTGCATTAAGATAAAGGAAGAATATTATAATCTTGGCTGTTTGCCAAGAAATGGGTTTTTAATTTCCTGGAGACAATGTTTCTGACCTGCAGTTTTGTATTCATTTTCTATCATCTCAAGCATTTTGCTAACTAGCTGTTTAGTTGCTACATTATCAGTTTTTATAATGAACACTTCTGCTAACCCTAGAAGAGAAGAGCATTTATATACTCAGTGAAGCAGTATGTCACCAAAGGATTTGTACAAATTACCTGTTGATTGCTGTGCTGATGCCCAAAGTGAAAGGTTCCTGGATGAATCCAAGATTCTGGACTATGGTAGAATAGAAGCATTTGCTTGCTTACCTGTAGTTCACACAGATGTCTGAAGGCTGAAGTTTATTGACAAGATGTTGGCTGAGATGGCTAAGATGTTCCATTCAATTCTACTGAAGATCACTCCTTTGGAAATAGATGTTGAGAGTTGTCCTCAAGTGCAGAAATTCCCACTGATGTCAGTGAAAATTGAGGGCAGGGTATAGACTTTCAGGATGTGCCAAGAATGCATTTCTTGGCCCTTGCCTGAGCATTTGAAATCTGCATGATTTCCATGATAAGAAGCATTAATGAGACATTCATCTGTTTTTTCCCTCATGCATTGGACAGCTGTTTATGTAACATGGGCTGTAGAACAGGAGGAATTTCAGTTTTCATTGCTATTTGCAGTGACATTGATCCAGTCCATTAATAGGACCAGTTCAGCAAAAGCTATGCAAGAGCTCATCAGGTTCAGCTTCTGGGCCTACTGCCTCAAACTGTACACCCTCTGCAGTCCCCACAGCTTGACATGTGTAACAATGATATTCTCCATACCCATTATGTATAAATTGTATGACATTGAAAGAGTAAATTTAAAGCCACAAGCTCTTGCCTGCAAGAAGCATGGGGAATATTCCTGTTATGAGCGTGCTTGTCCCTCAAGACACAGAGAGAAGCTGCCTGGTAGGGTTTTGGTTTTAATGTGCAAAATAAATTCCACTGGGTGGTTTTGCTTTAATCTCTCACTATCTTTTTCAAATGTGGTGCTTATAACCAATATTCAAAGTATTCCTGCATCAAATAAGAAGCATCTATTGCAAAACAGCAGTAAAACAATACGTTTTGCAATGACTTACAGGCTTGATCGCCTGACCTGGGCTCTGTGTTCTGGCAGAGTTTTTTGCTCTGTGTTGGAGAATGTTTCCTTCTCCCCTTGGGGGAAGAAAAGTGCCATTTTATGAATTGGCAGAATGGGCTCCTGTCCTATACATTCTTCATTCTTCAAAACAAAAAGTCACAAAAGAAATTGAAAAGTTGACCATGAATTTCTTATGGTTTAGAAGTAACAGCTGTTTATAGATGAGGCATAAAACTATAAACCATGTTTCTTTATCAGCCTAATTTTTAGCTTCAACTATGGAAAAAGCATTTTCTGGAAATGAGTGGAGTTATTGCCATTAAAATGTATGAAGGGTGGTGGTGGATTAGGCACTAACATGACCGAAGGTAGAATGTTCTTCTGAGAGGTGTCCTTCCATTCCAACAGAAGCACATGTGTGGAAGTCCTCTGCTGTGGGAAGACAGTCTGAATTCTCTACTGTGCTTTTTAGCCTTGCATACTGGGACTTTGTGCACAGAAATCCTGAAAAAAAGGTTTTTCTTCCCCTGAGGATGAAGAACAACCTTCCTGTTGTGCCTTTCTAGATGTTGCACCCAGCCAGTGAAACTTCCGATGTTCCCAGTTTGCCCAGTGATGCATTTTTAACGTTGAACAAGAAAGAAAAAGGCCATAAATACATGGACTGTAATATGAAAGGAAAGAGTACACAGGTGGTCCTGTTGGTTGTGTACTGAGTTAGGTGCACCTCCATCTTGTGATTTACATGAAGTTGAGCTCGATCTCCAGCCTGTGGCACCAGAGAGTTGTGGAATTCAGGAGTTTTGGCGTATACTGTGCAATAAGGTCTAGTTTTGCAGTCATCACTGTACAAAGGCATGTCTAGAAATTAGCAATCATAAATCTGTCAGGAAACAACCAGCCAAACAAATTAGCTAGGACAAGTGCTGGAAGATCCAGTGTTCTCATCAAGAAACTAACTGGATTCTCCATGGATTTAATAACATTTTTGGATCAAACCTTCCCTGCAGTTTCCAATTGGCTGAACAGGGCATTGGTTCACAGCTACTGATCCTTTCTTTATCCAGAAAATTTCATTCATTCCTCTGTCAAAGTGTTGCTGCTCCACTTCCTCCTGTGCTACTATATGACAGCACAAAGCAAACAAATCAAAACCAGGGTACGAGCAATGTTCCTCATGCTCTCCTGACTTAGATGTTGTTTGTTTTTGCGTTCCAACCCTGGTAGATAGAAGTCTTTTCCTGCCCACAGTTTATTGCTTATTACTAGCTACTAAAATAATACCCTGCCACAGGCCACAAAAATGTTCCCCTATAAGCCACTTGTGAGAACCGCCTCAGCCTTAAAAATAGGAAGGTTTTCCTCGGAGAATGATCCCTTCAGAGGGAGTGATCTGTCAGGACATGGGTAGATTCAATCTAGACTTCTGATTTTGTTTTTTAATTGTTTTATCTAATTCTTGGAGGCAGTGAGGGGACAGCAGACTAAATGACAGTAGAAAGCAGTGCCTTGGCTATTTAGTTAACAGACTATACCCACAAAGTGTAAAGCATTAGCTTCCTTCAGCTGCTTTGCGGACTGCTTATGTAGTCGTGGGACAAATTTGCATCACAGATAAATCAAAAGAACAAGAAAATCACACCATAATTCAAGTAACAAGAATGAAAATATATATCTAGTCCAGCTAATCTATCAATTCGGATGGACCACGTTCCAGAGATGGGCCCTACTTCAAATGAAAACTGACTCCAGATGTGCCATCCAGAAAGTTTTCCACAGTTTTGTGTCAACACGTCTGTACTTGGCGTAGATGAAATAGGAAAGGGAGATACCAAGAGACTACCAAAGCAGCCAGTCAGCACCATTACCCTGACTCTTGCCACCTTGCTCATAGATCAGCTATCGATCTGAAATCTGAATTTTTATCTGTGCCATCTTCTGAGGTAGGATGTTTTGGGTGAGATGGATTGCCAAATAGCAGACTGACAAAGAAGTTTTCAGTCTTGCATTTAAATGCTGGGCAAAGTTTCCTCAGGGAAATTCTGATACCAACATTGAGGAAGAGTGTTTGGCTCTGCCATGAGCAGAGGCAGAAACCCTGGGAAAGGATTGCCTTTCCTGTCTGCAGTGATGCTGGTGTATGTACCTGCAGGCAGTGTCCTATGGCAGTAAATGGTGAATACTGCAGTTTGCTGTTAAAAATTGCAAAGGGTTTGGGGGGAGGGAGTATTACAGGGGAAGAAAATAGTACCGAGCTTGTCTGTAATTGCACCAGAGTAATTGACTGGCCTCAGCAGGGTTGCATGGACATAACTGAAAGCCCAGACCTCCTACTTATTGCGTTCACCATAGTTATCCTGAGGTTCTCAGATGCTGCAGACACGACCATAACCCTAATTACAGGGTAACAGGGCAAGCTGCAGGAGAAAGAAAACAGCCCCAGACCTTCAGCAAATGAACAAAGAAGTGTGAGCTATTAAATTTATTCCTGAGGCTTGCTCTGCTGTGACACAGGCACGAGGTGCATGCTGCCTTTGAGTAACGGTCGCGGGGTGGCCTCCTGCACTGAGGAGCTGCAAAGCAGGCCTCCTGGGAGCATGAGGTTTGTGACAAGGCATATACGAGCAATTCTTCTTTAACGGACATTTGAGCCTGATATTTCCTTTTGCAAAAACCTCTTTCCCCTAACAAAAAGTTTGGAAAGGCACTTAATATATGAATTTCTCACATCATCATGAATTGCGGTTTTAAGAAAGAAATAGATACTGCAGACAAAATCCCTCTGGCTTGTAAACTGTGTTGGGTAGCTAGGAAGCATGCACTTCCTGCACAACAACAAAGAGAATTGATGATAGAGAATATCCATAGCTGTCAGATAAAGGGGGCCAGAGCAAACTGAGACAACTTTCTTGAAGTGGCTGCCTTTTCACACTGAGAAACCAAGACAGAGCTGGGGCTGAAGATACAGAAAGGAAGGTTTTGACAGCAACCTGGAAATTTTATAGAATCAGTTTAAAAGTCCAGTTTTGGTAAGTTGTCTGTGGACCAATACCATTTTTCTGAGGCTGATGCCTTCTGTCTTCCAAGGGCCTCCTTCCATCTTTCTCATTCAGGTAGCCTTGGTGGAGGTGAAAGCCCCGCTCTTATTTTCCACTGTAACTGACTCTTCCAAACTGTACAACTCTAGATTTTGCTTCTGGCAATAGCACCAGTGTCACACAATATTTCTAGTGTGTGTTTGCCTATAGTATGGAACAGAAAGTGTCTACTGCTGTGCTGCTCTGTATAGGAATGGTCCCCTTGCATCTCCAAAATTGAATGCAGCCCCAGGCAGCCCCTCCCAAAAAGGGTATCTCAAACTAGGAATTAAGAATAGGGAATGAAGATGGTTCTCTGTTTTAGGAGGGACTAGCAGAGTTTTCAGTGTTGAGAATGAAGCACACATGGTAGATAAGGTGAGCAGGGAACAAGCTACTTGCTATCACCCCAAAACAAGAAACTTCCTAGCAGCTACTGCTAGCAGCACTTTAAAATAGAAGAAAGGAAGTACTTTTCACATGGCATGTAATTAAATTTATGGCCCTGCTGTTACCCAGCAGTGGAGACCAGATGTCAGGATGCTGCAGGGCTTATCTCAGTTTTGGGTATCCCAGTGATTCCCATAACTGCCTGCTCCATTCCTGAGAGTGGGAGAGAGGGAGACTTTTGTGCAGCTGTGGAGATTTCAGTACACGCAGGCAGACTGGCTGCCTTGGCAGCGGTTGTGATGGGTCATGATCACCACTGGAACGAGCAAGAGTTGCTCTTTGACTCAGGAGACTGGGAACTTCTTTTCCAGTCTGACATGCAGTAATGGGTAATGGCAGAGTTAAATGGCACGCAGTGTGTATAGAGTACTTTAGAAAAGCCAGAGCATGGGGAGATTTAGAAGGGTCTTTCCTTCAAAAAAACCAAACACATATATAAGACCTGTACTGACATGAAAAGAATTTCCTTATTCATTTCCTTGGGAAGTAATTTGAACACATTATCCCCGCTTGTCCTTGAATCTGGTGTTTGCTCTGTATATAGAAATGAACACTTGTACAGAACAGGTTTTATATAGTTACACAGGATATAAGCTATCTATTTACATTTTACTCCTGATTATTATAGCTTTGCATATTTGCAGGGTCTGCTTTTAGGATTCCAGAGACATCTACATGCGATGCAAAGTGTTTCACAGTTGAGAAGTTCCTGTGCTGGCTGGTGCATTTAACATTATATGAGTCATTCTGCTGATGCAAATTGTCCTATCATCCATAAATCTTGGAGCTCACCCTAGAATAAGGTTACCTTGAAAAGCTATTGCCTTGCTAAGAAAAACTTGGTTTGATATTAGACACCAGAGCTTAGAACCTGAAGGCATATGCTTCAGGATGGAGATGTTGTGGTTTCCTCCATCTCCCTTCCACACAGACCTTGAATTGTCCCTGCTGTCCTTCTCACAGCCTCAGGCTCCAGGTTGAGTGTATTGCTGTGCTGTCTGGCCTGTGCTGCGTGAGGTGCTAGAACTACTGCAAGCCTCAAACCTCCCAAATCATGTATCAGGAGCCAGAAGAGCTTGGAGATTTTGAGATTTTGTACAAAACACTGATATTTCAAATGCATTGGGGGGTTCTCCTCCCATATTACCATGACAACAAGGTAAGGGCAGGTGGATGATAAAGTACTGCTTGCTTACAGTGCTTCTGCAGCTTGCTCTTCTGGGGCCCACATCTAATAGTGCTGTTCCCTGAGAAATAATACAGTGGTTGTGTGCATTTCCTATTCTTTTGATAATCTGTATACATGTGGTTCTCTGGCAATAAGCATGTTTGGACAGGGATTAAACAAAAATAGGTAAGCAATTTGATAGAGATAAGTGGAAGTGTCTCATATCAGCTTTGCCTGTGGCATTTTGCTCCTCTTTGTGAATACTTGGTAGGCTTGCAAAAAGATAAATATTGCAGTTTTGATAAGAAATACTCAGAGATCAAAGTGAAACTGACCTTGCAGTTATCTTGGGATTTAATTATTAACCCAGCAGTTTTGGAAGGGGGTGGGAAGGTGGCAGCATGCCTTGAGCAGTGGCAAAGGTACAACGTGAGCCGTTCCCATATGGAGGCGTGTGGTGAGCCATGCGCAGAGCCCATCGCTGCTGCTGCGAGAGGAGTTGCTGACCGTGCTTACTGAAGAATTTGTTTGTTCTCCGAGCTGGGATTTGGTCCCGCCGTGTCAGCTGCGGAGACTGTGCCTCGCTTGTTCAGCCTTGGCTCTTGGCATGCAATTAGCTGCTGCACACAGCTCAGCATGGCTCTCTCTGCGACCGCTGATCCACGAGCGTGATGTGCAGCCTGTTCTCAGCCCTGGTATTCCAAGAATTGTTGGGATTTTACATGGATTAATTTGAAATGCCAGAAAAACACAAAAGGTGTGGCTTTCTGTGTGTTTATAAATGTACTTGTCGGACTTCCCCTCATCTCTCACCAGTGGTAAGGAAATGGTAGCCCCTCTGCTTGTTACCTCTCCTTGACTGTCTGGTTTAGACTTGTCAGGAAGAGTGAATGGATGCGAAATGAATGAATCTGAATGGGGATTTAGATGACTGGACTTCTCACTGGCAAAAGACTGCAAACACATTGGCACAAGTTTATGGTTCTTCAGAGCATATAGGTGGCAAGCATAAATGATTTTTTATGGATTAGCAAGCAAAATCCAAGCCCAGAGAAATCCTCTGTAGAGAAGGAGCCATTTCAATCTGTCACGCTTCAGGTATGAAAGAGCTACAGGAACATCGGCGAACAAGAACAAAAAAAATCCTTGCAGTTTAGCTCCTAAATGCTTACACATGAATAGTATGCAGTGCAAAGGCTTTGCCAGGGTATTTATATCAGGAAAGTTTCTGAGGTGATGTGTAGCTTACCAATTCCCCCAGCAATGTAGACACATTGGTTCTCAGCATGGCACCAGATGTACCAGCGGAAAAGGCCTTTTGCACATAGGAGTTGCCTTTACCCACTGCATTTTGCAGCTTAGCTGGAAAAAAATTTCAGCATAAGACCTGGCTGTAATCACCCAAAAGGCCATTTTTCATGATAAAATTAAAACAAAGTGGAGCAGGTTGAGATATCAGATCTGGCTCACGTGTTAGACCAGGCTCAGACTGCAGTGGGAAGGAAGCGTGCACCCGCTGTTGCCAGGTGGTTGCTAACACAGGTTTAGCTCTGGGTGGCCTTACCTCGGTTTAGACTATCAAGTATGCTTTACAGTATGCCAGGACTAGCAACAAACTCTTGAATGTGAATATGCGTGGATGTTGACAGGCTGGGTTAATTCACGTACATTGGCAAAGGTTGCTCATGTTCTCTGCAAGTCGAGGTTCACCAAAGCCAGTGGAGGCTCTGGAAAAAAAAACCACCCCACACCCCAAAACCAGTGCTTGACTGGGCCTGGTGTGTCAAAGTCAGTGTTAAGGCTTATGAAACCCTGGCTAGAAGGGGCGTCTTCCTGCAGCGGGGCTGTGCACACAAGGGTTTCCCATGAGCTCTGGGCATCACTTTGCCCTTTTCCAAAAGCAGCAGCATGGCCCCAGGCCACCCAGGCTGCTGCCTGGATGTGAGTGGCCCAATCTAGCCTGCTTTAACAAAAAAACAGGCCTTACCCAGTCAGGGAGCAGGCATCTGCCAGGACTGCAGGATCAGGCCCCAAATGCTGGAAAAGAAACACAGCTCAGTCAAAGGCGACGGGAAAACAAAGTCACCTGGAAAGAGTTAGCCGTTCAAACCGGGGGCTCGGGGGGGAACCCTGCTTTAATCTTTTTATAGTATAAAAATTTCGTGACTGAGTTAAAGCCCTACTGTTTGGACTGGATGATGTTACCTAATTCTCAGAAACGAGAGCAGCTGGCCGCGGTGCAGATACCTCCTAGCAAGCCCTGCAGTGCACAGCACATCATTTAGCAGGGCTGTAAAAGAAAGGACATTTATTAGGGGGCTTGGGAGTGAAACTTAACATGCTGGCTTGGCTTTTAGCTGGCCAGATTTCATTTCCAGCTCCTCTGTTTTATTTTCCACAAATAAATAAATGAAGTCCTCTTCGCCCGCTTTCCCTAACTGCTTTTTGGCATGCCATTGGGTAAATCCCATGCTGAGAGCCTGGGGGGTCTTGACGTGAATGTTGTTAACCTTGTGGTGATGTACCTAAACAGGCAAATGTCCTGTCAAAATCCACTTTCCAGAGGATCTGGTAAAAGAGGGCAAGTAACAGAGGTGTTAAAAATTGCTTGATTGTTGGGAATTTTCACTCTGAGGCAAAATGAAAACAAAACCATGTCCTGAGCTCACCAAATAATGTGAATTTTACAAACATTTATTGCCATTTCCTGTTCTTTCCTCTTCCTGCCTTTCACCTGCCTCTCCCTGCCAGTTGCTTAGATTGGCACCATCAGGGTCGCCATTTCTTCCTCACTTTTGCCTCTTTTCTTTCTTTGTGTAATACGGTGGGGGGAAAAAAGTCATAGTTTTGGGGTCTGGGTTCCTCCATTTAGCTACAGGATAGATTTCCTTGCTGATGCGGTTGCCAAAATGGACCTTGAGTTTATCCTGGTGGTCTTGCCCCTCTTTGCGCTGGTGGAAGGTGACACTGGCTGCTCTCACACAACCCGTCCTGGCTTTCCCACTGCACCTGAGTCTGTTGGCAACAGCAGTGTGTCAATCATCCATCCATAGATGATGGGGCTGAGAAATAGCCAATGCTATTTTTTAAATGTTGTTTCCCAAAGCGATGAAGAGCCCTTGTCCCAGGGAATTTCTCACAGTATCTAGAGCTAAGTACTTAAGTTAAACAGCTAAACTTTAAGTAACATCCTTTTAAAAAGCATGCAAATATAAGTACTCGAAACATTAAAGCATTAAATCTGTAACTTCAGTTTTCAAAGTCCTGGAAATGCACACAGGGCACTGGGGGTAGCAGGAGCTTCTCTTCTTCCATACTTTGGAAATGAGCTTATTTCCTTATAGGCCCACTTCTATTTATCCATCCCTCCCTGTGCTAGATAATACACCTGCAGTACTATCCACAAGAAACATGTGAATGCTTAGCAGATGTGGCTGGATTTTTTACCCCTGTATTTGGTGTTTTAGGCTTGAATGGCCTGACCCTTTGCCTTCCCTACGCTGACGGACAAGCGCTCACGCCAGCAGTGTGCTGGGCTACTAAAACAAGTGCTGTACAGGATCAGCACTGGCAGGGGGACCCCAGGGAGTGGGATGCAGCTTTCTGCCTCCCTGCAGGCACTGCGTGTGAGCCACACCAGCCACTGCGCTCGCTGTGGCTTTTCTCCCTGCCTGTGCAACTGCCATCATTTTTGAAGCATGTCTTTTTTTCTCCTGGATGACAGCTTCTCGCAGATTTTGGGAGAGCAGCCGGTACAGAGGAGGGCATACATGCCTGTGTCTCGCACCAGCTAACGGGGTGCTGGTAATTCATCACTTTTTGGTATTAATTAAGCTGGGCAGGATCTGAGCAGCAGAGTTGTCAGGCGGGCAGGGTCCCAGCGGCACACTGAGAAACCAACAGCAGCATGAGAAAAGCACTAAGGGCTGTATTCTGGCTCTGGGAGCTAACATACTCGTTTCAGTGGGAGCCACGTGCACATAACTGCTGCCAGGGGACAGGCCCAAAAGTTTAGTATTTCTCCGAATGAAGCATAAAAGTAATTATGAGCTTGGCCCGGGGCGCTTGGGGCTGAATTCGTAACCATCTGGTGTTAATGGCCTCAAATGAAACTTCAGGCAAAGGTTTCATTTCGCTTATTATTTGTCAGGAAAGTCCCTGGCCAGCGACTGCAGCTTTCCTTGTTAACAGTGGAGCTTCATACCTGCTGCCTCACTGAGGGGCAGGGGGGATGCAGCAGCCCCAGTGCTGCTCTGCTTTGACTTTAAGCAAGTGGCACCAAGCATCAACAGTGAAGGACTACTCAGAGACCATAGAGAAATTAAGAAGCTGAATATAATACATATCCTCCCACCTTTTGTACTTCACTGACATTAAATTTAATCTTGCTAAAAACTCCTGCCCAGGACCCTATTGAATGGCTGTACTCTGAAGACAAAAAAGTTTCTACGCTGAAATGTACTCCCAGTGTTGCCTATCCATGAGCAAAAGCTGGTTTTAGGCTCTTTGTTAACACAAATCTCAGCCCTTCCCAGGCCATGACTGCGTGGAAGGACTATGTGGAAAGCATATACTTTTTTTATTCCAATTGAAATTTTGCAGACGAAGCCTTCCCATCCCAAATGGCAGGGACAGATGTTCGGTTTCTGAAGGGACCCTCATTGATCTCCTACTTGCTCTGCATTGGAGGTCGCCAGCTGGGAGCAACCAGTGGCCAGTGCCAAGAGGTGCATCAGGCAAACAGAGACAGAGAAGACAGTGAAATGATCAGATATCTTGGTAAGGGGAACCACACAGATAGCAGAAGTGGCAAACAAGATATCAGGCTTGTCTGAGAACTCCAAGAGAAAATCCCCTGCTTACTAAAATTTCTGATGGAGACTTTTAGTTGTTGCTGTGCAGCCCAGAAGGGAAAGAGAGAGCATTACGCACTAAGCATGAGAAATTGGAGTAAGAAATGACATAGAACTATTCAGCCTGCTTCTGCACAGACATTCAGACATCTCCATTAAAAATTTTGGGTCAAAACTCAAATGTTCCGCACGGGAAATGTCTCTCTTCTCTGCTTTCCTCTATGTGGTCCAAGTACAGCAGATGAAATATGGCTTGTGAAGGCCATCAGAGTTGTGTTTCTGGATCAAAATAATTTTTCAGCAAAAATACTTCAGTTCTTTTTTTCACCAGAAAAAAAAAGTTCTCGGGGCAGGGATGTGCTTATCTTGCTTATCTTCAAACTGCTCAGTAAGCATATTGCCACAAAAGAAGCAAGAGCAGTAGAGATGAAAAATAACTTTAAAAACTTACTTTCCCCCTGTAATCTCAGCTTCCCAAAGTCCTTGCTGGCCATTCCCCCATAACTCGATGTTAGACCCTCTCGCCTTAGGGCAGGTTGTCGTGGCAGGGAAATGCTGGGGTTTGCGGCTCTCCATGGTAAGTCCTAATCACTGCGATCACACTGAGGAGCTTATTTGACCCTTAGCCTTCACAGTATGTGACCACACTGGTGGTCTCTCTTGATGGTTTTGAACAAGTTTTGCATGAGGTCACCCTTGGCAGAGCAGCATGGTAACTTGCCACGTATTTGCTGTAAGCTGTCCCATCTGCACGCTACCAATGAATTTGCCCTTAATTTTTTGTGCGTTACATCCTCTGAGGCATTGAACTCAGACAACGTCCATAGGTAAAATTTTGGTCTGTAAGGTGCAGAACATAACCATGCTGATCACTTTTTTGCTCCTTCTCATCCCTCTCCCAAGACTGTTGCTCGCTAGGAAGACCATGCTATGCTCCGCTTTTCTTCGGGGGGCTGTGGCTTATTTCAAGACCCTTTTGGGAGGAAGCATCTCCATGCTAGCACAGCCTCAGCTTTACATCGCCATTCAACTAGCACCTTTGTCTTCTTCTGCAGTTTTTGCCAGAATCCTGAAGGCTCCCGAATCCCAAAATATCACCTTTGGGTCTGTGGTGACGTTGCGGTGTGCAGCGACCGGCCTTCCAGTCCCCACTGTCACCTGGCTGGAAAATGGGAAAGCTGTAAGTGCCTCTTTTTTCATGCTTCTGGCCCTGGAGGGCTGCTAGCATCCGGAAGCACAGCCCAGGGATTAAAATGCAGGGCTGGGAGCCAGCGCCCATGGTTTCTATTCTTGCCTTCCTTAGCGCCTCGGTGTGCAATCAAGTTGAGCCTGCCTCGCCACCCTGCTGCAGATTTCTCCTCCGCAAAACACTCTTCCCCTTCTCCAGGGTGTTGCGTGGGTTAATTTCTTAGGGTCTGGAAAGCCTGAGATGAAGGATGTTTTAGATACTTACAACCTTCCTCCAAGCCAGGGTTTCTAGAACTTCATCGTGGGTTTAAATATTTCTGCAGTCACCTTTGCTCTCCTTTCTCCTAATGTGGTAACAATAACATGGCACAATTGCTTATTTGACAAAATAACACAAACCGAGGTAGTTAGGTAGAGCAAACTGTCTTGAGGCAAAATACCTGTAGGACAGCATATAGGCACAGCGTATTTGCAGATGAATAGATCAGAAATTTTCTAGACTGACCTAGGGGACATGCTGAAGTATGTCACCAATTTATTCCTGGCTAGAAGCACATCCTCAAGAAAGGCACACCCTCTTCAGCGGCAGGCATCAAGAGATGCAAATCCGCTGCTTCTCACAGGAAATTGTTCTGTGGTCTAATTACCCTGACCAGTTAAAATAGGTGCCTGCTTTGAATTCATCTGGCTTTCATGTCCGTGTGTAGGCTATTGCAATGCCTTCACTTCAGCTGAACTGAAGAGCCGCTTTACACACGACATTGGCTCCCTGGGAGTAAAGGGTGCACCACAGTCACAGCAGCTCTGCAGCCTGAGCCTGCTATAGGTTTCCTCCAGTCTTCACACAGTTATGGTGGACATGTTTTATACTCTCTGTGGTCTTTCAACAGCTTTTCTAAGGATGTGCTCAAGGGCATGATGCTGTGGAGGCGGGTGGAGCAGCTGCTGTGTGCAGGCTAGCAATTTGCCTCCACTCTTTGTCACTGACCCCCTGTCAACCCCAAGTCCTTCTGGCCACCGGGTGGCCATGGCCATTCCTGTGGGCTTGCTTGTTGAACAGGACCAATAAATACTCTTGCTCCAGTTTCTTACTTCAGGAGGCTGTCTCCATTCTGGTCTGTATCCCCTCTTTCCATGTATTAAAATACATTATTAAGGAGTCTGGGCTACTCTGCAGGCTGTCTCGCCTTCCTTATCTCCTCTAAACCTTATTGTGTCCTCCGGTCTGATTAGGGCTAATTTTCTGTATTCCCTCGAGGTCGCTAGGGAGAACAGCAAAGGGACCAGATCAGCCTCCACAGAGCCCCGTGGGTCCTTGGTAGTTTCTGGTGATAATTATTTTGAGACAACTGTGGATGTTCATTCAAGACTTCTTCCCCATTGGGGAAGAAAACTTTTGGGTGGTCTGCGGTCCCTGGCAAGGGCAGAGTACTTCCGGAGCACAGACCCATGCTCTGCCAAGTTCCCACCGGTGCATTGGTCCCACAGAGAGCTGTGTATGGGACAATGCTCAGGCGCTGCCCGGGGCGACTGCCTGGCTGGTCAGATCTGCCTGCCCCATTCCTGTCTGCAAGGCAAAGCCCAGTCCGAGGAGGGTGGTGCCCCAGACTGCCTCATTTTAAATATGGCAAGGAGACCTTAATGAGCGCCTGTGTCTGGGAAAGTCAGGCCAGGAAGCGGATGGACTGGAGCGTGTACGTTTGAGGGCTGGCTCACAAGCAAGCAATGGTGAGTCATTTGAAGATGCAATGTGCCTGCAGCGTTATGGTCTCTGAACGCCAACCTGTAATTGTCCTGAGGTTTAAAGAGTGGGACTCTGCTGAGGTTATTGAGCTGCCTTTGAAGAGGAGGATGGAAACTCCTCTGTGCAGCAGCTGCCTTGCCTACCTAAACAGAAACACAATTCCTTTTCCTCCAGCTATACACCACGGGGCATCATGGACCTTAAACTGTAGTTTTCCGCGCTGCAAAGAATGAGTGAGCCAAGTATGAAGATGCGAAGAGGTCTCTGCTTTGGTGGTGGCTGAGGAGGTCTTTTAAAGGCTAAAAAAAGACCTGCTGGAAACAAAATCTCAGGGAACATATTTGAAAAGGGAAGGGAATCAATTAACACAAAGGAATGGCTTGAGGTTCCCAGAAGAGAAAACAACAGCTGGCCAGTGTGGAAGCCCTAGGCACAACTACTTGACACTTTCACCTGCGATTTTCCACCATGCATGTGACCACATGTACTGCTCGTACTGCTTGCAGCTACCTGAGTGTCCTTTTCCTCCTGTGGCCCAAGCCGGGAGGAGCAATCCTGGCTGTCCGTGCTCACCAGGCACAGTCCAGTGCTGCCAGGATGGCGTATGCCCGAGGCCTGAGGGGTAAGGAAGGAGAGGGGACCAGATCAGCACAAGCAGCTCAGGGTGAGGCCACCTCTCCCGGGTGGATGCTGGGAGTCAGGGGCAGCCTGTAATGAAATTCCTCCTTTCCACCAGGAAGGTCCCAGCAGAGCTTTAGTAGTGAGTGGTTTCTGGGGGGAAAAAAATTCTAAAAATAAATCTGCCCAGCACTGTAACAAAAGAGAAACTTGGGAAAAAATATCCCCTGGGCTCCCATCCACCTGAAGTTCACAGCATAAGGCCAAAAAATATCCCTGGTCCCTGCATTTGCATGGTGACTGGCATACCACCCATCCTTGATGCAATACTTACAATAACTGTGTTGGTCTGGTTATTTAATGATTTCTTCCCATGCACATTCCCTCACCACAACTCCAAGTTGAGCTTGGGTGAGGCAAAACAAATATGCTATTTTCAGCATTTTCTTTTCAGAGAGAAACCAATCTGCTTACTGAAGATGTGATACAACACTGTCGCATCCTTTCTTGCTTTTTCAATTATCACTGTTAATACCTTTGGGAGCAGACACAGATCCCATTGAAATCATGTTTCTACTAACTTCTGGGGAGCTCAGACTGATCTCTCTATCCTCACAGACAGATGCGTAGGTAGAGTGCTTTGCTGGGGTGGATCCAGGGAGACAACTCTCACTGTGGTACTTAGGGCCAGGTCACACCAGTGGGATCCACAGGCAACCACATCTCGCTTGAATTACACTCGATGCTTCCTATCAGTATGAAGGGTAGAGCAGCCAATGCTGCTCCTTCCTACTGCCTTTGCAAGGTAAGAGTCTTGGTGTACCATGTCCTCCTACTTTAATGAATGCCATATGAGCAGGAAAGACTTGAGGATAAAATCAAGCCCAACTGGCCAAAACCAGCAGGCTCCAAGCTCACTTACCTGGGAATTTCTGACCTGGCAAAAGAGTTGGACAGAATTACCACATCTGCAGCCCCTTCCATATTTCCACGTGTGAGCTAAGAAAATCTGTCAGATATCTGCCAAAGTGTTGGAGCCAGAGCGCTTGCTTTGCTCATGACTGCTTTGGAAGTGTGGCAGTGGTTACATTAATCCAGAATCAACAACTTACAAACTATTTTCTTTTCTCCCTCTGTATAGCCAGGGTCTACAAAGCCGCCTCGTGCCCTTCCTTGCTAAGGCATAAATAGACAATCTACTGGAAGAGGTCCTGGACTAATTAGCCAGCTCAACTACATCAGCAAAACTACAAAACTACAGGCCTCTGGAACTGAAAATTAATTGCAAAAGTATTGCTGAAATGTGAAATAGGAGAGGTCTTTAACATTTGCTTTTGTCTGTGAAGTCAGCTGCTATGAAAGCACCAGAATAATGCCAGCAGCTTTAGCTCTCTGCCACTTCTATCTGTTTGCTACTTCCTTCTCTGCCAATTTAAATGTTTGGGGCTAGGTCTCAGCTTTTTCCTTGGTTTGTTTGTTTGCCTTTGTTGGAACCACCACTGCACTGGGTTTTTCACTCTCTTAGGTTTCTGCAGGGTCTATAGCAGAAAGTGTCAAGGACAGAGTGGTTGACTCCAGACTGCAGGTGTATGTCACCCGACCTGGCCTGTTCACTTGCCTCGCCACGAACAAGCACAGCAAAACTTTCGGAGCTGCAAAAGCTGCAGCAACCATCAGTGTTTCAGGTATGCTGGGAAAGAAGGGGTCGTTAATTTTTTACCCTTGCAATCACAGTCCTAGCTTCCCTGCTAGGGGAGAGGAAAGGGGTGCGAAGTACTCTGGAGGAGGAGGGAAATCCTCGGAGAGCTGATAGTGTGCAGGGGGCTAAATTTGAGTACAAGTGCATCCCCCGCCAGGCTATTTCCTCATATATTCTTACACTTTGGAGACTGGCACAGCTGTCATTTCCTGAATGTTTGATGCTGTCTTGTACTTTGTGTCCCAGAAGCACACTTGGTAAGTTCATCCATGCGGAGGAAGTTGTGGCCATGACCCAGCGTTGGTATCACCTAACAGCAAGGTGAAAATAGCTTTCATGAGCACTTTGGCTCCTCAGGGGGTTGCATCGAGAAAGCAGGGAGGTTCATGTTGGAGCCGTAACCCATTGTGCCTGGGGTAACCTCTGCTCCCAGAGACATCTCCCAAATGGGGAAAGAATGATCCAAAGAGGAGAAGTACCAATCGTCTGAGACAGCTGACAGCATTTATCACACCAGGAGAAAGGTGGCAGCTTGTGCCTTTCCTCGTGGGACAGGCGAGGGGGTTAAGAAAAAAGAGGAATCACCTGGGACTCCAGACACAGGGTGGTAGCCCTCGTCCTGCTGTTAACCAGGCATGCATCTGCTCCTCTCTCTGTGCCTCAGCTTCTGCTCTGTTGAGAAAATAACCATGCCCTTTCTTAGGCTGGGCATTGAGACCTAGCAGCAAGCTCTTCCCCATAAGAGACTCAGCACTTGGTACCATATTTCACATCCCCACTTCTTCTTTTAGCCCAGGCAAGGTTCTGCCCCACAAAGCAGATCTACAAATGCAGTAGCGGGGCCAGGTGCTTTAGGCTGGTGGGAGAAGCTGCACTGCCTTCCTCCAGGCTGCCTGTGCTCAGCAAGAGGGGAGCAGCCCCCCAGATATGAGCAGGAGCCTGTATCAGCCTTGTCCCAGCTCCCAACAGTCCCACAGCAGAGATGTCCTGATTCTTGGCTGATGCTCAGCACCTCTTCCCCATGCCGGCACAGCCCATCTCCCCGCAGCGCTGCAAGTGGAGGGTATGGCTGTGTGCCTGCACTGCTCTTCAACAGCAGCAGAAACAGGTGGTTTCTCCCACCTATTACAGCTGCTGCCTGCAGTACTGGGTGCATGGGTGGCTTAAACAGAGGATGCTATCTGCCAGTTATGTAGGACCCAAAGGATAAGGGTAAAGGTGTGGGTTTAAGGTGCAACAGTCCACCTCAGCAAGAACTGCAGTCAACAATCCACTTCCTCCTCCTCAATCCCTCTCCCCATATGGCATCCAGTGTTGCCCAACTCTTCTTCCCCACAAGAAGGTGCAAAATAAAGACAGAATTTAGCTGCATCCTTCTCAGACAGCTTACAGGTTTCAGACAGATTTCCTAGCATGGAAATCTTAACTCCTACATGTCAGAGGGGGCAATGAAGTGTCACTGATGTCTTTTCCATTTCTTTTTTCTCCTGGCTCACCACAATTCCTGGATCCGGTGCCTCCCATCAGAATGGAGGTAAGAATGACTTTCTGTGGCTGCCTGAGGGTTTTCTCTTGACCAGGGAGGAGAAGAATGATGAACCAAGGGGATTTGGTTAATTTTGCTTAAATGAAGGGAGCAGGTTTCTAGATATCAAGCATGCAGGTTCACCTGAAGGGAACACTGAGCTTCTTTATACAGGCATAATTGGAGACTGGGACCAGGTAGATAAGGATGCTTCTGTATCAAGCAAGCAGTGGATCACACATCAGTAAGGGTGTTTAAAATATGGTAGTGGGCAGAATATTCTGGAGTAAATTCTGTTCACAGTTACATATCTGCAACTTCACTGACCTTATAAATTTACAGGCAACAGCTTAACTTTAAGTTAAACTCCGTCTGTACACAGCCAGTATTTTGGTTTGTTGATCACCAGATTAGGACAAGAGAGGTTTAGATATTTGTTCGAAGCAGAGTTATGGATGGGTAAAGCCACTTGTGTGTGATCTGACATGCACTTTTGCTTAGTATTTTTTGGAGTACTGAACTATTTGGCTGGCTTTTTCTTTTTAGAATTCCAGCGTATTTCTACATGCTGCACTGGCAGATCAGTCTGGAAGGAAAATGACAGGGTTAGCCTGGGAGGAGGGCTGGGAGCTACTGGCCCTCAGAGCAAAGAGCACAGCCTGAGAAAGCCTGAGCAAATGGCTTTGCCACTCTGCTGACACAAGCTCCCGGCGAAGGCCCTTGACTCCCTCACAGGGGTGCAAGATTGATTCAGGAAGTTTGTAAGTGATTTACTGACCGCACAACGATGATGGCAGACTTATGCCTTACACCTGCACCCATGTAGGTGTGACAGGCATGGGAAGAGTGATCAAATGCTCAGCCCTTCTGTCCTGCAGTTGTTCTCAACATTTGCTGCACAAAATTCCCTTTTTGTGACAAGGCATTGTGAGAAACATGTTGTTGCTGCTTCTCCATTGCCGCCTGGCCTGTGTCTCCCTGCAGGTTTTAAAAAAACGAGGAAATAAAATACTAGTGCCAGTGGCTCTTGTCAGGCTGCTTCTGCAGCCCGCTGAAGTCAGCAGCACAGCTGTCCCGTGCATGCCTGTGCCCTCATTTGCCTCTTGGGGCACAGGAAGGATGCACCTTTCAGATTAAACACAACAGGCATCATCAGGAAAATGTGAAGAGCGAGACCCCTGCCACGCCAAGGATGGCTCTAGCAGGGTGCCAGGGGCAGTGCAGTGCTGTGGGGAAACCTGCTCTGTACCAGGGAGATGCCACAGGCTGTGGGACTGGTGCAGGATGCTGGGGAATGCCTGTGTCACGTGAAAGGGTGTCTGCGGAGCCTGGGGTGATGCAAGGTGTCATAGCATCACTGCTGTTTTGGTACTACCTCAAGGAATCAGTCCCTTCCTGTATTTTTTAACCAATGTGACATATAGGAAAAAATAATAATAAAAAAAATTCGACATTAAGCCCAAAGTAGTGCAGCTAAACCAGGGCCAGAGAGTGTCATCTGCAGAGAGCGGCACCTGAAAAGCTGAAATCTGGGCATCCTGCATAATCCCTTCTCCATGTACCTCCAGCTTTCAAAAAAAAACCAGCAAGGACCCCCAGGGTCGTCAATGGGCGATTATTTGGGCAGGGGAAAGAAATAAAAGGCAAAGGTACAAATAGCTCTGCTGGCTACTCCAAATGGTTGGCATGTTGTGAATTGAACTCCTTGACCCCAGTTAAACTGGCCGAATGAGCAGTGGGGACAGCTGCACCCAGCCCTCCTCCCTCCCCGATTCGGCCATCTCCTGCACACAGGGGAGGCTGTTTTCCCAGGTCTCCCCCCTCACCGAGAGCACTGCATCCCACGGGCTGCCTGAGCGGAGGGCACATCCTCACCCACAGACCTTGCTGCCGTGGGGTGGCTGTGGGAGCTGCTGGGAGCGCAGCTGACCTGTGCATTGCATGCCCTTGCCCTGCTGCTCCCTTTTGATGGCTGTGGGGAAGAAAGGAAGGAGGGATGACAGCCATCTCCTGCTAGATGTGAAAAACACATGAAAGATAAACAAATGGCCCATGAAGGAGCCGACCCTGCTGTGCTTTTTATTGCTCCAGCATAGCTCTGGCCCCATGCTTTGCGTCAGGAGTTTGCAAAGTGGGAGATGTGGTGAAGAGAGGAGAGGATGGACCTTTCAGGGAAGCACCAGAAGGAAAACTGCAGAGGCTTGTGCCTTCCTCCTCCCTCTGTCTCCCACCTAAACGTGTGTGGAAGGGAGGGAGGGTCAGAAGGGGTGCGGGAGCTGAGAAGGGGCAGGCAGGAGCTGAGGAGGGGCAGGCAGGAGCTTGGCTGGTCTGATCTTGTGAAGAATTTCCTGGCATGTGTTGGGTGGGACTCACCTGGCTCCTGCTCATTGAGTCCATCCAAAATTAAACTGTTACTAGTCAGGAGAGAAAAAAATCTTGAGTTATCACAGGTGTGCAGCAAGCAGCACTGCTGATCTCTTCTGCAGGGAAGCAGGAAGACAAAACGTTTTCCCATTGGGGCCTGGGGGCAGGGTGAGGCACCATGCTAGCTCATGGTTGTGCATGATCGCTCAGTCTTTTTGCCTGCTTATAATGCTAGTAACCCTCAGCCAGACCCTCAGCCCTGGAGCTTGTCAGGGGGGCTCTGTGCTCACACGGTGGTTCCTTGCAGAAGTTTCATTTTTGGATGGTATTAACTGTTTTTGGTGGTTATAACCATCTACCCTCTTCTCCACCCTCTGTTAGCCTTACAGATGCTACTTTATTCAGAAACAGAGCCTAGGCATCCTGCTCCTGCAGGTGTTTAAGGCTGTGAGCTTACTGTATGTATATGCTCTTTTCCTTGACAGCAAGCTGTACAAGGGTGATGCAGGCTACTGCAGCACATACAGAGGTGAGGTGTGTAGTGCTATCTTGGCGAAGAATGCTCTTGTTTTCTTCAACTCCTCCTATGCTGACCCAGAGGAGACCCAAGAGCTGCTTGTGCACACTGCCTGGACTGAACTGAAAATGGTGAGTTCATTCTGCCAACCGGCCGCTGAGTCTCTGCTGTGTAACTACATCTTCCAGGAGTGCAATCCCTCGGGAGCTGGGCCAGCTCCAAAACCAGTGTGCAGGTAAATTAAAAAAAAAAGCTCATCTTTCACTTTTGTTTCGTGGGGATGTGTAGGCAGCAGGGGAGTGGTGAGTGTCTGTCCAGACCTGCAGCAGCACTGAGTGAAAATGGGTCCTCTAAGTTTGCGTGGGTTTTCCCTTTGGTCTCTCCTCTGTACGCTCACAGAAGATCTGATCCAGCTCTCTCTGTGCTCATTGCTAGGGTATGGACTGACGTTCAGGCCCAGATGTCTGTGTTACATCAGGCTTTTAGCGGACAGTGTTGAAAAGAAATATCCATTTGAATGATATAATTGATTTAAATAATTAATATATTGCTATTGGTTAAATCTTACTAGGTCAGTATGTACTCATTATTACTACCAAAAGTAATTGCTTATTTGGAATTTTGACTAAATATGGTCATAGTGTGTGCAACAAATCTGGCCAAGGCAATACGCTAATCATTCAGCACTTCCCACCACGACAAAGATGAAACAAAAAAAGACTACACCAGAGAAACTGCCAGTGTAATTGTACCTGCTAAACCAAACCTCCCATCTGGCTCTTGTATCCTCCCATATGCAGAGAAATGTGCATTGAAACAGGGCTGGCAGGGAACCCGAGGAGTCCAAAGCATCTCCCACTACAGCTAATCCACTGCTGACAGGTGTTTGTGCAACACGTCCCAGAGACAGAGACACTGCTCCCTCCCCGTGCAGCCTCTTGACCAGCCCTTCCCTCATTGCTCCTTGTCCTCCCACCATGGCCATGGAGATGAGTTTCTTCCCTTCCTCTCTGCAGCGGGATTTTATGTCTTCCTCAACTTCTCAGAGTAGAACAAAGCAGGTTTTTCCAAGCCCTGCTCATAGCTCTTGCTTTTCCAGCTTCGGAAGCTTCTGCTCCTCATCTTTCCTTAAGTGCTAAATACATATAGCTGCCAGCTCAGCTTCTGTTAGTATTAACTATAACAGAAGGATGATTGCCTGGTGTGTCTTGCTGAGGAGAGCCCCATGTAGATGTCTCAGGGTGAAGGTTTCTTTTTTCCTAACATAACTGTTGGCCACAACAGATTCATGTCCATTTTCAGCCCCTGGAGGACTGTTGTCTAGTCATTCCCCATTTCATGTTTGAGCAGCTGTCATCCCTGCCTAAGTGCCGTACTTTGCTCTTGTCCTCCTTGAACCACATCTTAAAACAGATCAATCAGATCTGTGTTTATCGGGAGAGCAGCCCCAACTGTGTCACAACTAAAATAGAAGTCTTCTCTGCAGACATGGTAATCACTCTGCCAGCTGGACTTGGGCCAGATGTAGTCTACTGCCAATTATTTTTCCAGTTACGTAGGGGCTTTTTAGGACAATCAGCAGCATATTGTCTTTGTAATCTGGACCTTTCTGATTGCTTCTCTTTAATATCTCTAAAACAAAGGCACAGAGGAAAATCCCAGTATGAAGCTTGACAATACATTGTGTTCTCTATTTGGTGCCTATGCTGTTGGGTCTGCCAGCATGGTAGTGGCATATATCCTATGAAAGAAGTGTATGTGCAGGCATCCACAGATAATCATGCAGCCAAGTACTGAAACTTGTTTTTTGCTGGCAGATTCCTCCCTTGCCACCTTGTTGTTCTGCTTTTTGTCATTGTGCCCCTTAGTACATGATGTCTCTGTCTTTTTTCAAGATGTGACAGTAGTTATATCTGAGCCACACATACACAGCACGTTTGTCAGCTAAGGATTTTGCACAGTGCTGCATGAGGCATTTCAGTGAGATCTGGGTCTCGCTTCATTTACCCCTACTCACGAGTGGCCATGCAGGACCAGAACTCGTGGTGATTTGCCCTGCACTTCTGGGGCACTTCTGAAATCAGAGCGATAGAAATTAACATAAATCTGCACTTGATCTTGAGCTAGCAGGCACAGCATTTGCAAAATGTCTAAATCTTAATGGATTTGCCTGACATCATCTTTCTTCAAATCCATGAGTCAATGTTACGGCTTTTTCCCTTTAATGATTTTTCCCCTTGATTTTAATGTAGATTTTAAATGCAGCTTTCTTCATGACAAGAGACCTGGAACGGCATCCTTCCTGTTTCCTGTTCCCAGAGCACATCAGCTGGACAACAGTTCCTCCAAAGCTTTAACCCAATACTCCTTTTGATAACTCAGACATCTAATATGTCCTTCTGAACAGTTGAGACCTCTGGGGGCTCTTGTACACATTTCACATGGTCTTGGATACTTTCCAATTATCTTATCTGCTTTTTACTGGCAACTTTATACCTCTCTGCAGAAGCTGGCTAGACTACACCAGTTCTCAGCTGGAACACTTCATGAGTAAGAATTTAACTATCTCAGAGGCCAGAGAATTCTCCCAGTTTTTGAGGGACATATTTTCTTGACTTATTTCCATGTGTTTTTGACTTGTTATTTATTCTCGGCACCATTTTTTCTCTCCCCATGTCATTTTTTATGTTCATTTTCGTTTGAAAGCTAGCTAGCAAGAATAACAACTGACAAACAGACTGAGTAAAGCTTTTATAAAAATAATCAGGGGGTAAAACAAGATGAAGTGAAACAGAAGAAAACAACATGGGAAAAATTTGATGAAATTTGATGCAATTTGATTAAAATTAGAGTTTTCCTGATTTTAAGGGAAAGTGATGTCTCATCTCATAATTCTTGATCACATCTAACTTCTAGCACTGGCTGCTTCTGTGATAGCAAAATAAAACCCCTCAACTTCTGTTTCAACCACTGCTGATATGAAGTGACCAGGCTGCAAGGAACAGTCTTTGCGTTGGGAAACATCTCACTTTGTGTGTCCCCACCTCCTCTTAAACAGTCCTTTGTGGTCCCTAAAATGCTACTGGTCCACTTGTTCTCTTCTGGTGCTACTGTTCTTTGTCCATCTGTCATTTACATGACATAAAATTTCTAATAATAACGTGAAGTAATCTTTGCATATGATCTCATCAAGCTCTGGCTGCTCAGGATTAAGTGTTATAACAATGGTATGAACCCAGCTCGATGAGACTGACCATTCCTCCCTCTGGCTGCCTCACCACACTCCCAGGATGGACTTGTGGGTGAAGATAACCTGCCTTTAATGCTGGAGCAGACAGGATTGCAGAAGAATGGTCTTTCGCATCTTGCAGTTGCACACCGAATAAGGGCCTTCTTTAACGATGCTCAGGCTTCAGGAGAGAAGGAAGCTAATGCAGTCCAGATCTCCCAAGTGTCAGCCAGTGCTTCAAATGCAAGATTTTCTCATTTCCCTAGCTAAACATTTCTTTATTGCAGAAGGTCATTCCTATTCCACATGTCGTTTAACATAAAAAAGATAAATTACACCATCTGGCTACATTCTGGCTTTCACGGAAGTGAGGAAGGAATAAACCAGCACTGGCTAAACCAAGCATGGGGCAGCTGGTCTTCAATGGCTTCAGCCTGCAGAACTGAAGGGCATCTATTGCTGTTGCAGAAAAGGTGCTGCCCTGGTAGAATTCCCAATGGCCTCTGTCCTACAGGTGCTTTAGAGGGTTTGCAGCATTGGTAGTCATCACCGAAACTTGTCGCCATCTGCTCTTGCCAAAACTGTTGGCAGAGTGTAAGTAAAGAAACTGCCTCAGCCCACCAAGTGATGAATTTGGCTAAAACCTTCACCACAGACCTGAGCAGTACCTTTGTACATCACTGTGTCCTCTCCCACACCTGCCAGCAGTGTGGTGGCCGGGAAGGATGTGGATCCACAAAGGACTTCAGCTGAGCTCAGGAGAAGTAATCTCTGCACATGACCTCAAAGCTGGTTTTGCAACTCAGGCTCTCAAGAATGAATACATAAATAAGCAAATCACTGATAAATTCACTAGTGCAACAAACCCTCAAACAGATATTTCTGCCTTGGCCTTCTTCACAAACAGTTTCTGATCTAAGAAACATTTAAACATCCAAAGCACTTCTTGTCAGTGAATGTTTCACATCATTATGGAGGCAACACATAGGAGGTAGGAGACAGTTAGGTCTCTTGTTTTACCAGGCACTGTAAAAGCTTTGCTGCAGACAGCTGACAGATAAAAAAGGTACTGAAAGGTGTCTGTGGAGAAAAGTAGAAAATTGGATGGATGATTCTGTGAGATTAAAAATACAGGCAGATATTTAGTTTAAGAAGATCAAGAATTGCAGGTCACCTCCTGTCTTTAATAGGTGACACTTTAATGCACAATTTACAGAAGACAGGTGAGATTTTTAGAATGTACTGAAAAATACTAAGATAACTCCCAGACATGATGTTTATTTGTAGAAGATGGCAATAAATCTGTAGGAAAAGATGGGAACGAACTCCTCACAGGCTGTGATGTGTGTTGTGTTTTGACCATAATCCTGCTTCTTTAAAAATGTAGCTCTGTGGGTTTCCCAAAGGAAGCTGTTACATTTTATATAGAGTTTCCTTTATGGTTTATGAGCCAGACAGACTGGCTTAAAGAAGCATAGCCCTGTTAATGGATTTCTGTCAGCCCACATAACCCCTGCACACCACTGCTAAGTGCAGCTGTTGTTATCAAGCCATTGACTGCTGTATTTCACTGTTTTTTGCAAAATAATGTAGAGAGAATTGCCTTGCTGTAAAGGATCTCTACTGCTTTAAGGAATGGCTCTCAATGGAGGAAAACTCTCAGAAGGGGATTTACAAGCCAGGGCTGATGCTGCTCACTCTTCCTGAATGCAACAGGCTGCCCAGCCTGCACCAGGACCCCAGTGCCTGCACCCGCATCCCTTTCTTTGGTAAGGTGGCACATGCTGCCTGTTGTCTGGAGAGCTGTGTTCTTGGTGAGGGAGGGGGGAAGCATGCGATCATCTATAATTTGCAACTAAAGACTGATGGCGGGTACTGTCCGGTCACCACCTGTGCACGGAACTGTGACAGTCGCATCGGCTGTTTGCCTGTCTCACCTGACTGCGGTGTGGGAAAAACCCGTCAAGCAAATAAAGCCTAGCTCTTTATTGAGAGGATCACAACAACCTCATTGCCAAAATCAGTCTTAATGATGGAAAAATTGCCATTCAGGTGCCATTGCAAAGAAACAAGCTGTTTAAGCACTGCTGGGAGGGAACATTTTCCCATAGCATGCTCCTAAGCAAGCACCCTGGACGACCCCTTCTTACATCTTGTTTTGTCTTTTTACAGATTTTAAGAAAGAGAATATAACCAGTAAGTAGACTGCTCCAGGCTCTATGTTTCTAGAGGTGGGCATGATATTCTTTGTTGAAGATGCGGTGTGCACAGTATTTTTGTGTTTTGCTCTGGTCCTGGCTGGTTGGATTCAGGTTATTACCAGGGAATGTCTGAGCTTCCACATCCAAGGCACGGGAAAACACATTTCCAGCTCTTCAGGGTTTGGGAGAATGTGGGCTGGTAACTGTTGAAAATTATTAGAGTGGCATGGTGTTTTTAGGTGGTACCATCCTCTCCAACTATTTCCCCTTCTTTCCACCCAATGCTTCTAGTTTTGCTTTACCATATTTGGTATTTCTTATACTGCTACCAAGGGCATCCCATATGTTGTTACTGTCATGGTTACCTATGTCAGGCTGGCCTTGCAAGACCTTATTATCCAAAAGGCCCCAGCACTCTCTTCCAATCATCTCTGAAGTCTGGCCATTTCTCGCGTGACCCCCCCATGACCAACGGTGAGACCCAGCCATCCCTCGTGGTGCTGCTGTGACTTCTGTTGGCCTCCTGCCCTACTGCTGGTCACAGCTGAAACATGCACATCCAGCTCCTCCAGCTCACATGCAACTGTTGTTTAAAGCTCAGCCACTGAACTTGTCCCATTGGAAAGAAGAACAGTGCCTCCCTCCTGCCATGCTTCTGAGCAGGCAAGGTCTGCAGATTTGGCAGCAACAGGCATGTTCTGTGTGGAGTGAGAAAGTGAAAAAGGTGAAATCAAGACTCCTGGGGAACTTTCTTTGATGGGAAGGCCTCAGCTCCATTTGGTCACCCAAGCCCCAGGCGTCTGGCACTGCACTGCTGGGAGACAAGTGCTTTAGCACCCCATGGGCCCTCCAGCGTCACTGCCCAATGCTTACAGCCTGCGGCTGCAGCCATCCTCTTGCTGGGGAAAGGAGCATGAGGGAGGGATGCCAGCAAAAGAGTGGTGCACTCATGGGATGGTTTCAGCCTTCTCTTGGATGTTTGCAAGTTCAGGACGTGGCCTCTGCCTCCTGTGCAAATGTGTGACCTTTTTGTTCAGCTTTCACAGTAATTTCCAAGGGTGGCATTGCACAGATGTGCACTATTTGGTCATGAATCAGGGAGACATAACACTAACATTTTAGTGATATTGACTCATCTTTTTTACTTTAGAGTCACTGTTATGTGCACAAAGGTTTGGGGAGCATGAACCAAACTGTTTTTAGCTTGCTTATCAAAGTTATTCGTTAAAGCCCAGTGGGACCACCTTTATTATGCCCTCTGTCCTCATTGTAGCAAGACCATGTATGAGAGCATCTGCATTTTCCAGGCCACCGAAGACTCAGGGGTACTTTCTCAGTTGTTGCTGTTGCTCCTAATGCTCTCCACATTGCTCCTCTAAGGTGTCACACTGATGTTTATTTCAGAACTGTGCAAAAGTTTTTTTCATGTTGGTTACTAGCTCAGTCATGAGGCAGGTTTCAGGCATTGCTTTCTCTGCCTTTGAATGCGAGACATTTAAAATGTCGGGCTCAGACACACAACTATGTTCTAGGGCAGCTTAACAAGATTTTACATCTCTGCAGAGCTACAGGTGCTTGTCATGTTGGGGCTGCTAGCTTGTTGCAGATGTGAGGCAGAACATGGCAGCTCACATATCAGTCAAAGAAGTCCAAGTTAGAGCATTTTACTTTGCATTTGTGATGGGTTCAACTCATGAAGTTGACATCCATTCCTATACTCAGGTGCTTGCGTGCCTTGGGCTACAGGAACTTGATCTTGTGTTTGAGCTCATTCACCTGGAGCAAACACTGTCATGGTGGTGTTGCTACCTACCCATGTGTAGTGCCTGGAGCCTGGTGAAAGTTCAGAAAGCTAAGGATCTGTAAAAGACACATAACTACAATCCTGAGTGCAGTGGGTGATGCAAGAAGAAAATAGCAGATAGTCATCATGATGCATTTACTATGTTCCTCCTACAGGAGAAACAGGACAATCTGCGAGGAGAAATTAAAACACACAGCCTGTGTCTCAAACTTGGATCAACACTTATACAAAGCTTTCATGAAGCTGAAAAAGATTTACTTTAAAAAATCTTTATTTTAGAACAGGCCAGGTTTCCTTCTGTTTTTCTTTTTCTGAGATGCAAGTTTAAGAACACAACAGAAAATAAAATTATGACAACAGTGTTTGCTGGCTTGTTCATTTATCTAACAAGATTAATAATGCAGTGGACCCTAATGCATGCCATCAGCCAGAATGTTAGCCCCTGGTCAGCAGAGTTTACGTGAGATTTGCTAGCACGTGTTAAAGCGTGTAAGGCTGCATCTCCTCTGTTGTCTTCCTGCTTCTTAGATTATGCCAGCATGCATTAAAGTCTCCTATGAGGCCAGGTGGTATCTACATTTATGTTTTGGGAACATATTCCTGCAGTAAAAATCCTCTCAAGATTTTCTGATTAACTTTTCTGCAGCTGGAGTAAGCCTTGTGTATGGAAAGTGAACTACACATTCTTCATTATAAAGAATATTATTTTATACTGATACTATTCCTTCAGATCTGTAGTTGCCTTCAGTGCGTGGTTTCCACACACGCTGGAAACCATAGGCTGTTTCCAAACATTCAGTCTAAGAGGACAAACATGGTACAGAGGCAGGGAGGAGGGATACCACTGTGGGCCTTAATGAATCCCAGACCTCTGCTACCTACCCCAGGAGTATGGGTGTCTTCCTGTTAGTGCCCCTGTAAGACTGCAGGCTGGGAACCATGCAACCAGTGCTGCAATTTGCTTTCTGCCTTGGTTTGGCACGGGTGGCTTCACTGTGGTTCTTCTCCGCACTTTCTCCGCGGAAGCGCTGTGAACTGGCCAGATGCAGCGCAACCACTGCAGGTGCACGGCCCATTTTCTCAATCTGAAAGAGCTCCAGTTCCCTCTTTGGAGTTTTACCAGATCTATCTCATGTATTGAGCTCAAAATCCATTTAAATGTGAACAGGAGGCTAAGCAGTTCCCTGCCTGCAGTTGTCTGGTCCTTTTATGTGCTTCAGATCTGTTGCTACTTGCCACATGCTCTCATGTAATGACATGAAGTTTACTTTTGTGAGTCCCTGCTGCAGGACATGGTCTGACACCATGGGTCTTTTTTTCCCCAGGGACTTGCTACAGCGGCAATGGTCAGTTTTACCAGGGCTGGGCCAATGTCACGGCCTCTGGCATTCCCTGCCAGAAGTGGAGCGACCAGGTGCGCATCAGTGTGAGACCCACCGAACGGAGAGCCATGCTTGAGGTCTGCTTTTCCAAAGAGTTTCCCAGAGCTGGGCAGCCCAGTCCCAGCAGAAGGGCTGAGCAGGGGACAGGTTGCTGTCATTCTTGAGTTCACTGGTGCTTCAAACGCTCTTTGTATTTTAATCTGCAAGTTCCCCTTCCCATGGCAAGATGCGTTCTCTGTCATTCTGGCAGGCTACTGAAAAGCTGTTTTACCTCTGCCTTTCTTTGCTCCTTCATTTTGTTTGGTTTTGTTTTGCTAATACCAGAAGGAAAAATTATACTGAAACACTAACCCAATTTGTTTCCTCCCTCAAGGCTCCCCACTTGCACAGAAGGACTCCTCAGGTTTTCCCTGAGCTGTCTGATGCCGAGAATTACTGCCGCAATCCAGGAGGTGAGAATGAACGTCCCTGGTGCTACACTAAAGACCCATCTGTGACCTGGGAATACTGCAGCGTGTCTCCCTGTGGAGATGGTAGGCAACTGCAATTTATGATTTCTGCCAGTGTGGTTGTTTTGGGCCCATGCAAGGTGTTTGCATCCTGAGCGCTCACAGCCGCACTGATCTCTTCTGTCTTCTGGATTCGGCCAGTCCTGGTTCTTCTCATAGATTCACTCAGCATCTTTAACCAGAAGGCATAACATGCACCTTAAAGATGGGAAAATGAAGATAGGCAAATCGAGCACCTTGCTGCAGATTATAGTAAGGCCAAAGGATGAAACTGAATTTCCTGTGGTATTATGAGAAATGGATTTGCCACACTGTGTTTTGAGGAGAAGGTAGGGTTTCGGGCATATTTGCCGAAGTTGTTTTGCTTCTGGCAATTTTTTTTCAATAATAAAAAACAATTCTAACTAAAAACAAATCTGAAAAAGATGGAAAAATCTTCACTCTGTGATGTTGAAATTAAGTCTTTCTGTTATTTCTTGTTCAAAAAACAGAACATTTTTTTGAAACATATTTCATCCAAGATGCACAGTTTCTGGATCTCAGTGTTTGGAAATAAGACAATTCTGCTTACACAGAGAACAGGGGTGCTGTGGACTTAAGGGAACACAAGTCAGTACCAGTTTAGCTGTCCTTAAAAAGAATGGTTTAAATTAATTTCTGTACTCAATCATCGCGTGTACAGATTACCATTTTCTAGAATGTCAGAAAGTACTCAGCAGGTGCCTACCTGAATATTTTTTTTTTCTAACAATACAGACAAACGTATTTTACACTAGTTTACCATATTTGCCCCGTAAAGACACTGAGATGCAAATTGTTGGAGGCTACGGGATATTTCAGGAAAGTATCACTGTGTACTTGGTCTTACACTCCTCCCTGCAGATTCCTTTTAGGACACATGATACATTGTGGTCCACATTGTAGACCATTGATCCTTCCCACTGCAGACATTACTATATTTGAATACTGTTGAGACCATCGGATGTGATCTCCCATCTGTAACCCTTGCAAACATTCCTTACCAAAATTGTTCTCCCAGCTCAATGGGAACTGTGTCTTGGTCTTTACCAGATCCTGGGTTTTCACATTTGGCAAGCAGAAATGGGTTTTGCTTCCTGCAAACCAGGCTTCCCTAGTATGGTCCTCTCATGCAGTCATACGGTTGTATCTGTAATGGCAGTAATTCCCAGGACATCAGGCTGACTCCATAAATACCTCTTAAAGAAAGCCCAATAAAGTAGCAGAGGCATAACCTTCTGATTTTGTTTGTATTACAGCATCATTATCACTAGGAACAAGAAAACCAAATGGAGAGACTCCAAATCTCCCTCCTCCTCCTCCCTTTTCCCCTACGTACTCCATGACTGTTATCATCTCGATCATCTCCGGCTTTGCCCTGGTCGTGATCCTCAGCATTGTCACCCTGGTTTGCTGCCGTCGGCAAAAGCAGTGGAAAAACAAAAAGAGGTAAAGCTCAGGCCTTAACTAAAGGCAACAAACGCTGCTTTGAAAAAGGGCTTGCCTGCTTCTGAGAGCATAGTCCTGCGAATGCCTGGTAGTGGGGGAGCAGCCCTCCCTTTGTCTGTTGCAGCCCAGTGCAAGCTCTGGCGAGTCCCTGTGCCAGAGCAGAAGGTGGCCTGGTGGCTGTTTTGGAGACATGGTATGACACCTTGCTGCAAGGCTCTTTCAACAGCCCTGCTGAACACCCCTTTTCCATCCTGTAAGAAACCAGCCCTGGTGGAGATGCAGATAGCTATCTCCTGGTTGGGGGCTGTGCACACACTGACCGAAAACTGCTCCATCGTTTCAGAGAGTCAGAGACACCGACACTCACCACTCTGCCCTCTGAACTCCTCCTGGACCGGCTGCACCCCAACCCGATGTACCAGCGGATGCCCCTTCTCCTCAATCCGAAATTGCTCAGCCTGGAGTATCCTAGGAATAATATTGAATATGTGAGAGATATCGGAGAAGGAGCATTTGGGAGAGTCTTCCAAGCAAGGTACGCAGCCTCTGTGTGAGTCCTCTCTGTCTGGAGGTACCTGGGAAAAATTGGCAGTTAGGCGACCGCTTATCTGGGCCCTGGAAGTTCATTCACTCAAACCAAAATCAAAGGCATGTGTACCAAATGCTACACTCAGGCTTGAATAATTGTTTGTTTTGTCCACTGTTTTCTGTTGATATTTACTAAACTTTCACCACAAATGACTCTCCTGTTCTTCTCTCCAGTAGATGCAATGTCTTACTCACATACCAAAGTCTGGTGCAAAAGTTTAGCTAAATTTATCATCACTGTTTTTGCCAAGAGTATTGCCTGTGACATGTGACCTATTGTGAAATTCCTGCATTTCCCAGTATTTGCGAATTGTCAGTGTGTGGTGTCCTCCATTATAACGCCAACACTGGCCAGTAATTACCACAGAGGGCAATGTGTCATGCTACAGTTAGGTCTTGACCCAGTTTTCATTTGATTCAGTGGCAAAACCAAACCAAACCAAAAATCCCCTAAAAACCCAACCCACTTAGGCCAACAATTTTTTTGGTGTCCCCTTTAGTCACTCATTTTTTATTCTTGGAATTTGCAGCCATTGTTGCCTGTTTTAAATTTAAGGTATTAGATGACATCCCAGTTCTGTTAAATCTCATGGGAGGTGAGATCATGTACTTTTTCAAATGTGAAAAATGTTTCACTGAAAAAGCCAGAGATGAACCCAGTCCTCCCTAGACTGAGGTGGATGGAGGGCATCTTATTAGTCTTGACAGAGTCTATAATTTCTGCGGGACAGTCTTTGGCCAGTACTGGTCTCCTCGGAAAATCCCATCCCCAAACTCCTCAAAGAAAGTAGACAGACTGTCCAGTTCCATGTTTACTGAGGATGGTTTTCTTTGTCCTTTACAGTTAAAAAGCCTGGTATGTGGCTGATTTTGTAGCTGTATCTGGAGTAGTGTATGATGACCATAAAAAAACCAGGGGAGTATCAGAGTCCCACCATGGGCCAAGACCTGCCTGGTGGAACTGCTCCCATTGACTTCGAAGACAAAGGACTCTCCTTGCAAAAAGCAGTCATAATTGCAGATGCTTTTAATGTTTATCGTTATGCTGTTGACGTATCTGCTAGGAAATGAGTTGTGTGCAGGTTTAATATGTTAGAGTGGGGAAACAGTTTCAATAGCTGTGATGGATTTTTTTTTCTAATGAAAGGGTGCATTTTTTCTAGTGGAAGACATGCAGGCTTACTTTTCTTTAATACAGAGAGAGCTAAAAATAACAAAGTTCAAAGGGTGTGCAGTGGGAAAATCACAGATGCTTAGCCTGTGATTGATTGTTATCCTGGATGGCAAAGACGAATGCATCTGAGCTTAAAACAAGAATAAGGCTGTAGGAACTGTGCCAGAGCTGTGCTCTGGGCACTGCACGCCAGCCGGTGCAGGAGCATGGGGCAGCCCTTGTCCCAGCCTCAACACAGTGCTCTGGAAGCCCTGCGGAGCATCCCCTTCCTGTTCACGCGGTGGGGGGTCTTCACAATGCTGTGGGTGCACAAGCATGGCAGGCGGTCTTCCTGCCAAGTGCTGCTTTGTCCCTGCGCTGGGAGCTTAAATATAATTTAAGTGCTGCACAGACCTTTCTGAGCTGGAAATGACTCTCACCCACATCGAGCAGGACCTCTCAAAGGGTATTGAAATGTCGCTAAAGTGCTGGGTTAAGCAAGTGCTAATTTGGTGTAGAGACCTTTTATGTGGATTTCATCCACCCCAGTGCTGCAATTTCTTTCAATTAAACCTTTTTGCTATTGTCAGTGGAAACTGGGAGAAAAAGAGAAGGGAAAAAAAAAAGCAACACATCCTAGCCAGCGTTTGCAAAGTGGAGAGTACCATACCCTAAAAAACATCTGCTCTCCGTGGCTCAGGGAAGGAGCCACAGAAAAATTGCTTCTGAGGGGTTTCCTTATTTTTATTAATATCTCTATCAAAAGTCCCTCCAAGGCCTTATATTTCCAGGGAACATTTAAGCCACTGGCATTTCTGTGCACCACTGGCAGATCAGTGCACACTGCTGATCCAGTAGTGCCAGCTGTGCATCCCTCCAGGTTACTGAAGCTATCACAACTCAAATCGTTGCCTTCCCATCTCAGATGGATAAAATGTTCTTGTCTACACGCGTTAAATGGACATCTCCAGCTAAGTTTAGGAACCCTCTTACTTCTCCTGGTCTCGTGTTTCTCCCTCTCCTGTAAACACAGCTCTGCACACAGTGCCAGCGATGCCTTTGCCAGTTGGCTTGCTGTGAGTCCTGATTCAGTGTTTACTCACTCTGGGTCAAGCAACATGTTAGGACAGGAAACGTCTGGCTATCATTTACTAGCTTCTCCAGAAAGGCTGCCGTCTTCACCAGCGGCAGCTTCACACTGGAAAGGATGAGGAAGTAAACAGTTACCTTAGCAGATGTCCTTAAAACAAGATTCAGGACCTGGTTCAGGTCTGTCCCGACTGGGTCGTGATGGCTGACTCAGGATCCTCTGCCCCTGGGAGGACATGCTGGCCCCACATGCCACCAGAGCACCATTCCTGTGCGGTTCAATGCAGACCAGCATGCAAGTTTTCTCCCAGAGCTGGAGCTGCATGGTCCAGGCTAAGCCTAAAGCCCACAATTGCCTAAAAGCCCGGATGTGGGGTCTTCGCTAGCAGGCCACTAGACCCCCTCTGTAAAGGCACAACTCATCGTGTCTGCAAGAGACAAGGCTGTCCCTAAGGTTGGAGTTTCTTTGAAAGAAGTATCTTCATGTTCTTTTCAAGTGCAAAGGGTTTTTCTTTGACCTGCTGTCTCAAATATAGCTGAAAAACAGTGTGGATGTTAATTAAAAAAAAACACAACAAAACAAGCCCCTGCCAATTCAGAGCACTCTCCTGCCCACGTACAAAGGATAGGGTAAAGGTAGGTCTTCACCAACTTCAGTAGATGTTAATTGCATCATTAAATGATCTAACAGAAGCTACCCAGCTGTGATGCTGAGGAAGATGAGGGACAGGACACAATCTCAAATAAAAGTCAAGCTGCTCCTCATTTTTTTCACAGTTACTGCTCTGGAAAGAAAACCTGACTGGAAACTTACAGTCAGGCACTCTCTGTAGGTAGGCTCGGGGTGAAATCCCTAACTGCACCACTGGCTAGTTCTTTGAATGGCAGGTACCTAAAAGTCAAATGCTGCCAGTGTTGCACAAATCCATTGATGCTGAAGAAAGTGAGGACAGCTGCTGTCCATCCTGTGTGCAAACAGTGGACATTTCTCCTAAGCATTTAGATAATCACGAGACAGGAAACCCAAGGTAATTTCTGTTGATGCTTCCCAATTCTAGAAGACATTTACCTATTTTCTAGAAAACTCTCCATATTCTGGCCCACTGCCTGAATTCTCCTGGTTAATTTCAGAAGCAGCAGCTTCCCATTGCTCCCCTGCAGATGTGCCCTTTGTGCAAAGACTGTCTTTTGCGCACCAAAGGTGTCAACTTCAACAGCTCTCTGTGAAGACTGCAAACAGAGTCTGTCTCTGTTCCAGATCAGTGTGATTTTCCCAGATTTGCTAAGAACTGGGCTGAAGTAGCACATGAGTTACCAAGGGTGAAATTACTTGCTGTTGCCTGAAGGCCCATTAAAAGGCTTTGTGCAGCTTAATCTCACTTAAGTTACATTTAGGTTAGTTTACATTACAGGATTTCAGTGAAGAGCAGATGGATGGGTGTATTTCAGGCTTCAGCCTGGGGTGAGTTTCTCTCTCTGAAGCATGCAAGACAGAGCTGTGCCTGCCCCTGCTTTGGCACTGCACTAGGTCTGCTAGCCAGTGATGAGTGGTAATCTACAATTAGGCTGTTTGGAAGAGATAAAGGCCCTCCTCTTTTTACTTTTAAATGCTCTACTGGTTTCTTCAGGCTGTTGCTGCTGACTTTCTCCAGCACTGAGATTAGACAGCAGCTGGTAGGTGCTGGTACTTCTTCCCTCCTACTAGACTGGAAACCTGCTGCCCGCACAGGGGAAAAAAAGGAAGACATCTTGATGTAATGGAGGCAGTAGCAGACAAGTGTGGAGTCTGCTCCTCTGCTCTGGCATGCCAGACCTCCTCGCCCAAACGTCTCAGCTGTGATCTGGCCACCTGTGAGATTCCTTTCTTGATGGGCACTCTGCCATTGCTTGACATTTGACATTTACAGCATCCAAGGGCAACTGTTGCAACTGCCATATGTCTGGAGTAGATGACAACGAAACTGGAAGTTTGCTTTGGAAATTGGAACCTCCTCTTGGGGCCACTGAGGAGTAAAATAACCTGGCATTTGAGCAACGGGAGGGCAGTCGGCCGGTGTAGTAACACCACACGTAAATGGGTGCTGCTCTGCATGGGCTCTGGCTGGCTACCTGTAAGGAGCCTGTTTTAACTGCATCACCCCTGGGAAGAATTTGTGTGAGCAACAAAATGCACATCTGAGGTTTGACGCTTGTTTGAAGAGTGGAAAGTTACTCTACTTTGGCAACAGCTACCCCTAAATCTTTGGCAAGCCCATCTAATTAAACTTTTTGAGGGCACAGTGACCTGTGGATAAGAAAATAAAATGAGTCTGTGATTGCTCTAATCATCATAGGAAGCTCTGTTTCCTATGGATTTGTGTCTGTAAGCTCCAGCTGAAGATTCATCACTGTCTTAACACAGGTGTATTCACGCATTACCTTGTCCTTCAGACAGGGCACATGTATCTTTGTCCCTTCTGTCCTGTCACCTGTTTCCACAAAACTTGCAGGAGCATAACTATTTCCTAGACCTCAGCTCCACCACATTAAATTCAGCTGAAAGTAGCTAATGGGTTTATAACTTGTTGAATTACAGGCACACACACATGCCGCACACACTCACAGAGAACAGTGGCAAAAAGCTATTTTCATTACAAAACCAGTAATGAACATACTCACTGTAATTGTTACTTTCACTCTAATAGTAGCCAGATGTACCAATGCCAACATTATACCAGCTATGGGACAAGACTCAGTGAAAAGAGGCTCTTTCAACAATTTCATATAAAACAGGTTTATTTTTAACTCTGGTAAGCTCAGTCATTACACCCCAAAAGCAAATTGCTTGGCCTGAAGAGTCGATCGTGCCCTCCATGAAGTTTCTGATGTGACCTCCAACCCAGAGAGAGGTTATTGCTTATCAACCTGTTATTTATCTGTCTCTTTACGAGTCATGGCAAAGAGTCTGTAAGCAGAAAGAGCAGTGATCAAAAGAAGATATACTGGATTTAGTCCCCCCTGAACTAAATTATATGTCTCAGTACTATGCAATGCAGACGTGCCTGAGAGGTGAAGATGGTCTTTCATGTTCCTTCAGTTGGTGCTGGGGCCTTCCACCTTTATTTTTTAATTTTCTTCTTTCTGTCAGCCTATCCTTTTGCACCAGAAATAGAGCCTACATTTGGTGTGCATGCATCCATCACTGATTCTTTCCTTTCTCCCCTTTCCCTGCAGGGCCCCAGGGCTGCTGCCGTATGAGCCTTTCACAATGGTGGCAGTGAAAATGCTGAAGGAGGAAGCATCTGCAGATATGCAGGCTGACTTTCAGAGGGAGGCAGCCCTCATGGCAGAGTTTGACAATCCAAATATTGTCAAGCTTTTAGGTATCTGAATGAGGTGCCCGTGTACAGGGTATCACCTTCTGCAAATCTGCTGTGGGGTTGTTGGGGGTGCAGGGGTTAGCACACATGCATGACCGGTGCTTAATGCAAAAGGCAATGCTGGTCTCTTTTGCAAGAGAAAATGCCTCTTCCAAAAGAGGTGAGCTTTTCTATGTGCCACTGCATGCTCTGCTAAATTGTCCACCAGAACAAGTCTCAAAATGTAGGTCTTATGCTGTTGCCTTAACAGGATGGTGCATCGTAATAAACCCTGCTTGTCCTGCATTCAGTATACTGTTGACCATCTTGCTGCCTAGCTCTGCTTCCAGTTTAATAATATTGGCACAGATGTCTGACAGGGAAGGCTCGAGCTTCCTGGAGCTGTGATTTATTTTGTGGGTACTTAAAAAAAACACGCACAAGTCTTGTTAGTTTTATGGGTCCCACTTACTATTGTGATGTCTGAACACTCACCAGCATTAAAAAAACAAAATGAAACAAATAAACAAAAAAAAGCTAACCGCAAAATTGGTCTCTTCCTTCCCTTCCCAGCTGAAAGGAAACCCTGGTTTATTGCGTTTTTTAGAAAGTCTTGATGCCACAGCTTGGCTAATAGGGCATTCTTCTGTGAAGAAAGCTGCTGACCAAATTTTATTTCAATAAATTTTCAGATTTTCACTGAAGTAGATATTTCTAGCCACCTTCACCTGGCAATCCTGCATTAAGTTGTTGTGTGCAGATCTGATCCCTGTGAACAGGCAGGTGACATCTTCATTTGTTTCAACAGGAAGCTCCACAAAATTTGGAAATAGATAAATCCCAGTTTTGGGAAAGCTGGGTTGATACAAGTATTTTGTCTACAGAAGAGAAAAGTAGGAAATGCCCCAAACTCAAATAAACTTTTTGTTTATTGTCAACACATTTTAGGCCAGGAAAGGGCAAAGGTACAGGAACAAACTAGTTTCACATTGTGGGGGTGTGGAGAAAACAGCCACATTGTTGAAGATGGCTTAGACAATAAAGCTCTCACATATATGCCTCACACTTGTCAGATCCTGATTTTATCACACTGGGAGCAGCTATCTGTTTTTCCCCAAACATTCAAGTGTTAGGTCATCAATAAGAGTTTCAGATTTCACAATAAGTTGGATCACCAATTGCTAAATGATGGTCATACATTTTAAATGCTGGCTTTTGCTGGTTGGCAATTTATAATAGGCATGCAAATATTTTTGCCATATCACTGTATGCTCAGTAAAACTGGTGCAAGTGGGGTCCTCTACTGATGCTGGCCCCCAGTAAAGCTGTTGTAGGGCCAAGGATGTGCCCTTCAGTAGGACTAGGTTCTGCATCTATCAGGTGTGGCAAATCTCTCCTTTCTGATGTCTGCTTTTTCTTTGTCTTTCTTTCATTTTTGAGTACCTGTGATGCCAAAAGTAATTTCTGCAACATTTTTTGTGTGAGCTGTTTAAAAAAAAGACAAATCCAGATAAGTTGTAGTGGGAGTGTCTTTGCATTTCAAGTATCCCACTGAACCTTTGAACATGCCCCTTGTGATTACTCCTGAAGTCTTCCTGCATATGTGTAGCCCCTACACCCATATCAGTATAAGTACAATAATTACAACAAACAAAAGAATTAAAAAATACCGTGATCAGAACTATAAAGTATGAAAGTATGTCCTTCCAGTTGCACCTGGGAAAAGGCAATACTTCTGTTAATGCCAACTTAAGCAGGATGGGGGCCTTAATTAAACATAGCTCTAAAAGTATATCTTTTTCCTGGGATGTCCAGACAAATCAGGCAACTGCATGACTTGTTAGCATCTTCCACAGAGCTCATCCCCAGTGAAGGAGCTTCAAAGACACAAAGGGATGCATGCAAACTTGATGGTATTTGCATGCTTCACCTTTCTCTCTGTCCCTTCATGCATTGTTGAAAGTCGTGCCTTTGTGTAAGTATTTTTGGATTTTTTTGGTTTTGCACAACAGAACCCTCTTTGCTATCTAAATGACCTGCGTTGTGCAAATATCTTCTTCCAGGTGTGTGTGCTGTTGGGAAACCGATGTGCCTGCTGTTTGAGTACATGGCCTACGGGGATCTCAACGAGTACCTGCGTGACCGCTCACCCCGCAACCTCTGCAGTCTGGTGCACAGTAGCCTGGACGCGCGGATCCGCCTCCCCAACCCCCTGGCTCTGTGTTGCACCAGCCAGCTCTGCATTGCCAAGCAGGTGGCTGCTGGCATGGCTTACCTCTCTGAGCGCAAGTTTGTCCACCGGGATTTGGCTACCAGGAACTGCCTGGTGGGGGAGAACATGGTGGTCAAAATCGCTGATTTTGGTCTCTCGAGGAACATGTATTCAGCCGACTATTACAAAGCAAATGAGAATGACGCCATCCCCATCCGCTGGATGCCCCCTGAGTCTATTTTCTACAACCGCTATACCACAGAGTCTGATGTGTGGGCCTATGGGGTGGTGCTGTGGGAGATCTTCTCCTATGGCATGCAGCCCTACTACGGGATGGCTCACGAGGAGGTCATCTACTATGTGAGGGATGGGAATGTCCTCTCCTGCCCAGACAATTGTCCCCTGGAGCTCTACAACCTGATGCGCCTCTGCTGGAGCAAGCTGCCTGCTGACCGGCCAGGCTTTGCCAGCATCCACCGCATCTTGGAACGCATGTATGAGAGGGCTGTGGCCACCCCGTTGGTCTGAGGGATGTGCCCTGGGGGTCCCCCGTGTCCACCTGTCCAGACTGACTTGGACTGGCCCTTGGGCTCCCAAGTGGTGGCTCCACACAAAGCCCTGCTTTATGGGGGGGAGAAACAGCTTTTTCCTCTGCCAAGCAAGAAGTGTGGACCGTACCCGCTACGGTGGGCTATACCTCCCTGAAACGGGACTATACCTTCCAAATGACAGGGCTGACCCCTGGCCACCAAGCCTGGACTCCTTGGGTTGGCGAGGGTGCTGGCCATGCTAACTCAGTACCTATATTAGGCATTTCCAGGAGCAGAGTTCCCCAGGGAAAGCAAACAAATGTTTTGCTGGTGGCACTTCCCTTCCTAACAGATCCCTCCATGTCCTTCTGCATTTACGTTCTTGGCTTTTACCTTTTTCTTCAAGTATTATTTAAAAAAAAAAAAAAAGATTGCAGAATTCAATCTTTTTGGGGATACTGTTTACTATTTTATTTTTGCATACTCACTTTTGTAGAAAAAGGATGTTTCCGAAGCCATAGGCCACTTTCTTTTTCCTTTTAACTTCCACCTCCTCTTTGACACTCATGAACATAAATTGGCAGAGTCAAAACAGGAGCCTGCAGGACCACTGGCAGCTGCCCGCATCTCATGTTACATGGATGAGCAAACTCCGGTCAAGCACAGAGCCTTATATTTTCAAAAGTCGGAAGTCCACAGTGAGGTTCCTCTGATGTTTGTTAAGATCTCACCCAAAAGCTTGCTTCAAGCATTGCAGCCCATCTTTCCTGCCTTCCCCTGCAACAAAGCCATTTGGTGCTAATGGAGAAATTCAGCCCAAAGGCCTGATCCTGCACCTGGCAGGTCTCCAAGGGGTATTTACTTGCCTCTGCCTGCAGTATGGTCCTCACTGCTCCAACAGCAGGGAGAAACAAAGCCCCTCTTGCAGAAGTGTGGCAGGTTATGTTACGTACTTCTCTCCTTTTCCTTTCCTATCTTTGCCTCCTGTTTCTGGTTTTCCTTTCCAGACAGCAGCTCCTAACCCCTGTAAGCCCCACTGCTATGTTTGCTGGCCACCTTCCCTGGTGCTGCAGTTTACAGGCACAGAAGTAAGGAAGGTGGATCCGTGCCATCAGTGGCTGTCAGAGACAACCTGCCAGTTAGGAGAAGGTGGAAAAAGGGGGCATTCACACTCCACATGAAGTGTTGCAGACTGTCCATCTGCAGGGCAAAGATGAGACTGCCTTGGCTTACACATGGTCCACAGCCCACCTCCAAACATCAAATGTCATTTCTCTGCTAAAAGTTCTCCAAATTGTAGTGGATACTTCAGTGCCAGAGAAATTGTGTTCCTCTGAGGACAGGTTTTACCTTTTAGTTCCTTGGGCGGTGAAGAGCGGTTGTCCTAGAGTCTCATCGCCGATATGTAATATAGCTGGAGGCAGGGATGTGCATTATCCCCACAGAGCAGGCGTGCCAGTGAGCGAGTGGTCAGTGTGGCTTCTGTAACTGGGACACACTGGTTAGTCTATCCAAGAAACAGCAGTGGAGAGCAGCCATCTGTGCGGCTACCAGGAGTAGCCTTGGCTTTTGAAAACTAAGGTTGAAAAGCTCTGCCAAACTTCACGAAGAACAAAACTGGAAAGCATGGACCTTCCTCTGCTGTTTTCCTGTAATGTGAGCTAATCTCTGCTACATCATAACGTTATCTTCTTTTTTTTTTTTTTTAATAACCATAGTTCATTCTGATTGTAGCCACAAAAGCATAGTTTAGTGTTTTCAGACCACTGGTGTCAATTTCACTTGAAGCAAAGAGCTTGCAACTACCCAAGACAGTGGGAAGAAAGAGGAAGCTCTGCTTGGGCTGCACAACATTGAAATGCTAAAAATTCTTGGATATCTGCACAGTAAGCATGAAATGACCGGTGCTGTCTTACTCATTTAGCTGTCCTGCCATCATGCTACTATGACACAACAGTTTACTGGGGTCTGGATACTAAAAAAAACACCTCGAGAACCCCAAAGCCCTCAATTTAAATAAAATAATTACTGGAGATCCTACATAGGTCCTGTTACCACATTATGACATTATGACCGCACAGTCCTCAGCATTAAATTCTGTTAGGTTTTGTCAGCTGCCTGTCTGTCGTCCCTGCTCTGCGGCGGCAGGGGTGAGGAGTCCAGTCTGAAGGGGTGGGGGGTGAGCTGCATCCCCAGCTGAGCAGAGATGCCTGCAGCCTCTGCTGAGCCGAGCCGCAGCACACAGCCCAGCAGCTGCTGCATCTCCGTAACAGAGGGTGCAAATTCAAGAGCCTTGCAGTGCTCACAGCAGCAGGGGTTTTGTCACTTTCTTTAGAGAGGGCAGGGTCAGACCTTGTATGTGGGTAGCAGTGTGGGTCCAGGCACCCAGCACCTCCTCCTAAGCTGGAAAGTATCTTACACCAAGCGAAGGGTGCAAGAACAGGTTGTAAAACCTGCACCATGTGCTAATGTGAACAAACACACCCATTTACAGCCCGAAGGACAGTCTGCCTTTCTGCCTTCTAGGATCCCAGTGCTGGCTTCAGTTGCTCGCTCTCCATTTCCCACAGTTAGGCTGCTTTGAAACCATGATCATGGTTTTCTTCTTGTTTTCATGTGGGATGAAGCTAGATGCCTGTAATGTCACATGCTATGACGTTTCCCTCACTTTCTTTGTGAAAGGACTCCCACAAACTTGGAAGGATAGCCCTTTTTGTTGCACTTTCCTAGTCAAAATCCTTCTCTCAGTGACCCCATGTTCAGTTCAAGGTGGGCCTGCAGTTATAAAAGAGTGGAAAATTTGGTTTTCCTTGTCCAGCATTCCAGCCTTTGCATTATAAGCATGCATTGAAATGTGTGGTAGTGAGTGACTGCAAGGTCAGAATGGAAAATGCTTCCTGCATTGTAAGAGGAAAGAGATCATTTCAAGATCAACTCACAGAGAAGCTCTCTGCAGCATGCTCTCCAAGGATGATAATGGCTTCTGTGTCGTGATCCAGCAGGAGGGCTTAGCACCTAAATGGTGCTGTCCTTCGGGGATTAAATGGTAGACAGACCTTCTGCTGCCTTGGCGTGTAGCTGGATTTTACCCTGAGAGTTTCCTCCTGTTGTACGCTTTCCAGCTTGCTAAAAGCTGGAGGTTAAATTGCTTTCACGATTTGCCTTCTTTCACAGCTTTCTTTTCTCCTCCTTTTGTTTGAGACTTCTGCTTTTTTCAATGTATGTTTTACAGTGTGCTACTCCAGAGACTTCTAGACTTTCTGTATACTACCACAAAAGTCAAATTATTTTGAATGGGAGTAAACAAAGGGATTGTGGGAGAGTAGAAGAGAAAGGAAAACTTGTTACTCAAAAAGTTGTTTGGAAACAAAAATATTTTGCAGTCTCTAGTTTGGATTTATAACTCATGCAGAGAAAGAGGATGAACCAAAAATGAACATTTTTGGTGCTTTGGTTCCTATTCTCACTGATGGCAGAAGGAGCCTTGCAGTCATTGGCACTGGATGAGAATCCTGAGGAGAAGGGGATTTGCAGCACATCTGATGTACCCATTCCCTCTGCAAGTGCCCTGCCTAGAGCATTTGCAGCATGTATACAGCTTTATCCTGGATGACATATTGTGAAATCTGATCAACCAAACAGCACAGAAATCCTCTCATGTTCTTGTGACTCTATTTAACAGTTGCATTTAAAATGCACGTTAAAAGCATAAATTCCATAATTGTTTGGGCACTGCCTGCAACATGATCAAATTTGGTTGGAGGAATCACCTCTCAAACACATTGTGGACTAAACTTAAAAGTCTGGTCTCATTTGTCCAGGGGTATATAATAATTATTATTCTGTGATTGTTTGTTATACCTTTCACGAATGATGGCTTTGAAAGACACCCCAAGCAGAGACGTACATTTCTCATTATCCCAACCTGTGTAACTCATGTGTGCAATATTTTATAAAATAAAGAGTTATCAGAAAAGGATAATACTAATTCTGATCTCCCTGTTCTCTTCCTCCTCCAGCACTGGATTTTTTTCTGAAAATGGACGCATTTAATTCTATTAAAACAGCTTTATTACAGCTTTACTATCACAGTGGTTATACTGTAGGCAATTGCAGTTATAAGTTAGCCTATTATGTGTGCTCAAAGGCATGTTGTTTTGATGGGTTAAACTGGGTGCTATGGGAACACATTAAGAGACTATAGACTGAACGAGACACTTCAAACAAAGAAGCTGGTCAGGTTGCTCTGGAGGAGGACATTTTGCAGGACGGCGTCCACGCCTGAGTGGAAGAGCTCTGGCCTCTCAGCATGATGAGTCCCTGTCCTGACAGTAAAGATGCAAGGAGAAGAGAAAGGAGGATGTTTTTACAGCAGCATGGGTTGGAGTCCCTTGACCACTTTGCCAATGTGAAAGATATCTCATGTAGATGGGAATGACATCTGCCGCCCTCTCAATTTCTGTTCGCATTTGTGCCTGGATTCTGACCTCACACCTAGATCTTCTGGGAATTAAAGTGCGGTATAAAATCAAACGGGAATTGAGTTTGCTGTCCATAGAAGATAGCTGAGAAAAGTTTGTCACTGATGGGTTTATCTAAAAAGTCCTAACTCCTTTTTCCTCACATGATTCTTGAACATGAACTCATTCAGTAAGTCTATGGGAATTTTAACTATTTTAAAATTCATTGCAAATATTTGACAATCAGAACTGGGGAGTAAAACCAAACTTCCTGACTACCATTAGCCAGGCAAACCATGAAGTTCATTCTTTCTTTTTTTTCTTCTTTTGTCCAAATACGATGTAAAATGCTTTCTGCAAATAGTTTTGCTTGAAATCTTAGAAAAACATAAGTGTTTTGTAAATATTATCCTCACTGAGAAAGTCAATAATGAATGAAGAGTTTCTTTTTTGCCCTTTCAATCGGGGTGAATCATACTAAAAGGGTTGGCTCTTACATGCCAAGTTTTTTTCAAGGCGCAAGGAGAAGTGGGACCCTAATTTCACAAAACGAAGTGGCTTTTGAATCTTTAGAGACACATTTTTTTAGCCTGGGGTAAAAGGTTGACCCTATGACAGAATCCATCATCTTCAGAAGCACTATTACTGCCAGGCTCCCCTCCCTGCAAACCCCCTCTGAGATCACCTGAACTGGCCAGCACAAGCAGATGCCCCCAACATCATGAATCACCCCGAGTATTTTGGGTAGTACAGCTGTAACATCGTCTGTCCTGCTTGAAGCAATGATAGTAACATGTGGCTGGGAAAAGCAGAAGCATGTAATGGATTATTTAATTTTCCTTGGCTTTTATTTGTGTTCTCATGAATGCATATGCCTGTGTTTGTGTGTGTGTAGGGGAATGGGCAGGGTGAGAAAGCACGCTTTGTGCAGTGTGAGAAAGGTTTCAGTCAGCCCTCTGTGCAAATTTCTCGTCGTGTCTTTCAAAACCTTAACTTCACCCATTTCCATTCTATTTAAAACTTCTCATCTTCAGCTGCACATAATGACATCTCACTTCCTTAAAGGAAATTTGAGGTCCTAAGAGGCCTTCCCAAAGTCTCTGACATCGCGGTGATGTGGGAGCTGCTGCCCCTCTCTGTTGCCGGTGTGGAGCTCTGAAGTAAATGCAAAACTGCTTTTCATATTTCATAAAGAAATCAGAGGCTGCCAGTGGTTCTCAAATGCAGGACTAGGATCTTTTTCTTATTAGCAAGAAGGAAAAAAAGGGGAAAAAAGAGAAAAATCCTGTCAATTTACCAGCTCCACCAAAGACATAAAACCTGCCATAATAACGTCACAGATGTTTTTCAAGTTTCTCAACCTTAGGAGAGAAAATACACACTCATTCATTGGAAGATCTTTAGAAACTCACTTTTTTATATAGCCTTGCTGTATGTAGCCAAGAGCATTCCCTAGAGGCAGCTCTCCGTACTGGTGGTACAGTGTCCAGCTGTAACTGTATAAAGGGTGGTATCTGAGGAGTTCAAAGCTGCCCCTAAACACAGTATCTACAATTTTCTTCAATGTAGGAGGTGGTGGCCCAAAGTGAAGGTCGTACTTTATACCACTGACATATTTCCGTGCTAACACAGCATCCTTTAGTGTCCTGCAAATTTAGGATTAAGCAAATAATAAGCAACTGATAGGCAGGATGTTTTGTGACAGATTTGGGCTAACATCCAATCAATTAATTATGTTTATTAAAGAAATATTTTTTTTCTGTCTGCTGGGATGCTTTACATAATCTCATGCCATTTATAGGCTGATGTGTTCACTTTGACTCTGAGATAACCACACTATACATTTCTACTGGGCATGAGTGAACACGTTGAGGCACTTGTATGTTTATCTGCCGTCCCCCATGGCTCTTATGTAAAAGAGATGTTACAGCTTGGGAGTTTATATAGGCTAGCGAACTTTTATGTAAACAAAAAACTTAATGGAAGAGGCGATCTGTGCAGAAACGAGGAGCGCCAGATGAATGAATGGGGGTTATTCACTCTCTGGATGGTGAGCTCATGCTGCGCTAAATTTAACTTCTTATTTAAAGCAGTGTGAACTTCACAGCAGTGACACTGGAGAACAGGCGGGCTTTGGTTACGGTGAAGACAGGGAACTTCCCGTGTCTGGCTGGGCGCGGGCGGGATGACACAGGATCTCTGCGTGGAAAGGGCAGCAGGGAACGGGGCGTTCCTCACCGGAGGAGCGTGCAATTTTCCTGAGGGATGCAATACCAGGCACGCTCGCTCCTGTGCTGGATTCACTCGGATTTGGCTGGGATTTACTCCCAGTGCCTCTGGAGCACAGTGAGCTGTCTTGGTGCTTTAAGACCCTGAACTCCCCACGCTTTGTGCTCTTCTCAAGAAAAGCAGCAGGACAGCCCTGCTCCCCTCTCCTCTCCCTTCCTCCCAACGCTGTGCTGCTTTCATCTGACCGCAGGGTCTGTGCAGGTGCACGTCTGCAGGGCAGCACCAGCAAACAAGGTGCATGTTTCCATGACTCCTACAGCGGCAAAGGGATGTTGGCTGTGTGGCTGAGCAGGCTCAGATCGGCGCTTACCTCTGCCCCAGACAGCCACCCGGCATGTGGTATGGCTGCAAGTCTCCGTGAGGCTGCACCTTGTTTAGAAAGAGTTCCTGGCGAGGACTGTACAAAATGTTCAGATCAAAACCTCCAGCCATGCAAAGCCACTTGCGTTTGGGTGTCATTACTCGCCCTGATGAGGTTCGCTAAGAGGATCTGTGAGCCGCTAGGCTGCTGCTCGGCTCCATTTCAAGAGAAACTGGCCTGATTTATAGCTTGGCGTTGGTAGCACGTTGCGGTCCAACAGCCGTGGACTGGCAGGGGAACAGACAAGGTGACTTGGTATCGGTATGTCTTGCATGTGAGATCTTCAAGTCAATAGCAAAACACATTAATGATCTGTCCTCTCATTAATCTAGGATGTGAAAAATTGTGAAACGCTGTCTGGGCACCAGGTGGCACCTGTCTAGACAAAACAATAAAATTTTTGGCCAATCTATTTTACTGTGTGACACACCACATGCAGACACTTCTACACTGTGCTGACCAGGGTTGCTGTCTCTTGCAAACGAGGTGCACTATTTCCCTGAGTGTGCAGGGCAGCAGTGTATTGGATTTGGCTTGCATGAGATAAACCCTGTCAATGAAAGGGACACACCACCTATTTGGAAACATACCCTGACTCAGCGAGACTTGCACAAATATTTTTCTTGGACAGCTACCATACAGTCAAGTAGCTGCTACTACACATTTGCCCTTTTATGCCACTCCAGACAAAGGATTATCTGTTAGCAAGAAGATTTTAAAAATAACTTGAGATAAAATGTTAGATTAAAATCTTACACATGAAATAAAAGTATCTCTGTCTACGATAAAAAACATGCACAGTTCATCCTTTTGGAACTCTGAGATCCTCTTTGGCTTCACTGGCAATCCTTCTAACTTTACTCAGAGTTTAGTGGGGCTGATAATTATTCATTGCTTCCCGCAACACAGGAATGAAGGGGCCTCCAATGAATTTAACCACAAGGAAGCAAAAAATCTTACACAGGGCACAATTACATGCACAGGAGGCTACAGACACCAAAAGTATCAACAAATTTAAAGAAAAAAAAGAGATTGCACAAATTCACAGAGGGGAGGCCCACCAATTTTTGTTAAATTTGATGGTTTCAATGCCTTACAGTGCTGTTTTCTAGAAGTTTTTAGAGGAACACAGGACAAAAAAAACTTACTTTAGGGATGTAGGTGTGACCTGTGCTTTTCTTAAAATATGTGCTGGTGACAGTTGGAGTCAGGATACCAAATGTCTGACCTTCTGATGCCTGATTTACTACTTCTATTGTGAGATTCATTTGCAAAAGAGCCTGGGTTGTAAAATCTGGGCTCAGATCACAGATGTCTCCTATCTGAAGGATATTTGGTTGGTCTGAGCTTGACATAAGGCAGGTAACTGGACAAAAAAATGTTAACTTCCTGTTTTCCTGTGCAGTATTTTAGTGTCTATTGGATAATGCTATAATACCTGCCTAACCAACATCTGAGCACGCTTCAATGGGCAAATGCCTTGTGTGCATCTGCAGAGCCAAGGGATCAGTAAAACTCTTCCTGGTGTTGCTAACTCGAAGTGTTGCTACCCACTGACTTGTGTCAATGACTTTTGAGGCCTTCACCATGTTTCCAGCTGACAAAGATGCAACAGTACTAAAAACTGAAGGGAAATAACTGGGAGGTATAATGAAAAATAGGCTAGACGATACAGAGGAAGAAGCCAAGCTCATCTGCAGAGGCAACGGCTAGAGGCCAGGGCTGAAGCCCCACAGCTGCCCATGTAGTACCTGCACTGCAATGGGGGACTCCGACCCTGTGATCCCACTGTGCCAGCTGGGATTGCACACAGCCATTTTCCGAGTTAAAATCAAGAAAACATGCATTTGGAGCCCTCGCCTCTGAGCCAGCCATAGGGAAACGTGCTGAAAGCTGAATGCACACCCCACATGGTCTGCGTTCTGGAGTCCGGTTGCGTCCTTAGGGCTACCCTTGCGCTGAACAGATTTGGTGTGCTGACATTTCAGGATCATGTAATTTTCTTCCCGCAGATTTGGCAATGCTGTTACTTGTAAAACACCGACACGGCATCAGCAGCAGCATTTCTTAGCAAGTGCTCTTTCCATTCAGTCACTACCAGCTATCAGATCCTGGCTTCAAATGATTGTGGCCAAACGCAATTCTTTCAGTTCCAAACCCTGAAACCATTGACCTAAGCAGCTGGCTGCCTTGTCTCCCCTGGGCAGGCCTTTTTCCAAGGAAATCCATGATTCATCCACAGATGGCTCTCTGGATCGGCAGGCAGCTCCACCCACAGCCAAGAAAACCGGCAATCCCAGCGCTCACCACCCTGGCAAGGACGTGAACCCCAGCACCGGCATGGATGTCCCCGTGTTTCCAGAAGCTTCTTCCCATTGGTTTTGGGCTCAATGCTTGGCTGAGCGGTAGGAAAGAGCACACCATCGTGGGCACACCATTTTTGTGGTGAAACCATTCTGCCGCAAATCTGCCTTGCAGGGACACTGCAATACTGCAGAGCTACATCCGCGAAGCACCCCAGGATGGGTGTGACTACTTTTGGGATGGCTTTTCTGTCCTCCCTAGGAATGCAATTTGTCCTGGCCGAGCAGCAGCAAGCGTGTTGATACTGTTACTGAGTAACAGGCATGGTGGGATACAGCAGGGATCATTTCCTGATCCTCCATTTCCTGGAGAAGAAGTATGAGACTCGTCCTTCACCCTTCCCCTGCATAGTCAGTGCTTCTTGCTCGTCCTTGAAGTCGAACTTCCCTTGATTTTGGCACCAGCAGGAGAATTTGGCTTGCTCCGAGCATGCTTGAAAATGCCACCCTCACTGTTGACAGCGAGGTTTTCATAATGTCAGTTGTTATGCAAGGCAAAGATTTATAACATCTATGCTGATGTGAATCCGGAGAGTTTTGATCATGTAACGCAGCTTTTTGAGTCGCTGCATGTTCGTGCTGGAGTTATATAAGAGTGACCTGTACCTGACCTCCCCTGGCAGCTTCCCATGTGTAATTAGAGATCTCCTGGCGACAAATTTGTGCTCAGATCCAAACAGTTTGGCAAATTCCAGATATAGTAATTTCTGGCAAGCTGGGAATCCAAATAGCCCGATGCTGCCCCTGGAATGTCTTCCCAGGGGACGCACGCTTTTGATGGCAGATGGAAAAGGAAAATTTCCTCTCTCCCTTTTTCCCCCTTCCCTTTGCCTCGGAGGTACCTCCATAGGGAATAGCCTCCTGGCATCCGCTGCCTGGCTGAATTAATAGGTTACAGCAAGCTCTGCGAAAGTGCCCTTCCTAGGAGGTTTGTCTTCTTTGAAATCAAATGTGTGTTTTGATATGATCAAAACGCTGCCATCCGCCACCTACACCAGCAGAAATTAATGCTGTGAGGCTCCCAAGTCAAAATGACAGGAGGGCATTGGATGTCCCCTGCCTCCCTAATGCTTGTGACACAGCATTCATCACTGCAGCAGAAGGAGAGCAAGTGGGAAAAACAAGGAGACATAAAACACCTTGCTAGGTCAGGTAGCTGTCACCTAAACCTGCAGTGGTGGGAAGGGGAAGCTGTAACCCATGGCTCTAATCAGGCAAACCATCAGCCCCAGGAGTTAACTGAAGGCCGGTCCTGGGACAACTAGAGGTATAGTGCCGGCTCCATGGGAGAGCCGGCAGGCAAAGGGTGCTGGGGCCATTGAGATACTTTACCCTTAGTTTTACCTAGCACAACTCTAGCCTGAACAAGCAAATGGGTGGCCTTCGAGTTGCCCAGCGAAGTTCAGTGAAGCATGGATTTGTCTAAAACCCATTTTCCTAATTCTGTCCAGAGGCATCAAACATACACCCACAGTAGCATAACAGAAATTTTGCGAGACCCACCACAGCCAGCTCATTATCTGAGGCTCACACAAAATGGGATAGTCTGTCTGCTGGTGAGCAAAGAGAAACTGTCTACTGCTGTTGTGAAGGGGTTGGGATCAAGCTAGTAATTAATCCCTGTTGTGTATTTTGTATGAGCTGCTGAGAGCTACTCCTGTGGAGCCAATAGGTGAGAATACTTAACAGAGCTTGTCATAGGGGTGTGTGGAGTTTATCCCTTTCTGAGCACAAAAGTTCAGTGTTTGAACAGAGACTTGCCCATAAACATCTGACTAGGAACCAAAAACCTATTACCAAACAAATAGGATAGTTCTCTGAAACATGCTCAGCCATGTTCTTCACCCTGCTCCTGCTCTTTTATTTTTTTCTTCCCACAATCTTGGGTAAAATACAAACAAAAATAGGTTACGTGTCATTAAAACTATCTATTGCATGTAGCATAGAGGGGTCTGAACCAGTTTTTATTCAGTCAGTTGAACAATTCCCATTGACCTCACTTGGGAGGTGGCTATAATCCACAACAAACTGTAGTTAAGTTAAACACAAACCCAACCTTTCAGAAAGCAATGAGGAGTGCCATGATGGCTGTTTTTCCCTGGTGTTGGCATCCTTGGGGGTCCAAGACAATAAATGTGTCTGGACCTTTCTGGGAGAAGTTATTTCACAAAGAAACAGGCCCTTTCATGGGCTCCTTCTTCCAGGAACGAACCAACTTCTTCCACGGAGGTACTATACTAAATCAGTTAGACTGAATGTGTGCTAAAACAGTATTTGGGAAACTTGGAGGCAAAGGGTGAGGATCTCTGTTGTTTTCTTTCATTCCTACGTATCACTTTACTGGCTGTTGGAACTGGCTGCCCCCTGGCTTTCTCTGACAAAGCAGTGACAAATTTCTGCATGTGTCCTGGGGCAAAAAGCACTGCTGTTTGATGAACAGTGGACAAAATTAATACTGCTGCAGACTTGGAAGCGGTTTGGACCACACAGGTTGCATCATCACTAAGAGGCAGTGCTCCTGGCTGGGCACCTTTGTGCTCTCTCTGATTCAGTGTTATTTGTTCGAAGGAAAGAGAAGAGGGGTGGGGGGAATCAACTCATCAGCTCTCACACTGATTGCCCAAAATATTCACAGTCCTGACTAATGGAGACCTTCTCCCCTCTCCTCCCCTCAGATCCTGAGAAAACAAGGCAATAACTCACATGTCTCAATGCCTCTTCAAGTCAGGCTGCTTTGCTCTCCTCCCTCCTCTCATTGCAACAGCAAATTGAGAACAAGATAAGGCTAAGTATTGCACTCAGTAGCATTGAGGTTTGTGGAGGCTGAGACATGAGTAGTCACTAGCTCTTGGCTGCATATAAAGCTACAGGTTGCATCTTTATCAGCTGGAATCACAGAAAGTTAGAAACTCACAGAGGGAAAAAAAAATATCCAAACAGATACCACCTGTGGCCTCCACATGGGATTAAGAAATGCCAGGAAGAAACACGTTTCTCTCTACAAAAAATAAAAAAGAAAAAAATCCAAGCAAGAGGGGCTATAACTGCTGAGCTCCATATCTTGTGCAGCAGAGTGAGCAGGGGGTCACATGAGAGAGAGCTACGCAGGTGTAAAGAGTAAAGGGCTGGGAAAGTGACAACAGGTTTGTGGAGGTCAGATGTCTTGGCGGGGGTGTGTGTCTATTCTTTGGGGGATGCTGGTCTGCCAAAATATGATGCATACTCAAATTGCAGCCACAGACTACGCTGCCACAAGGGAAAAGACAGCACAGCATATTTTTCTGGGAGGAGAATGAAATCAGAAGAGCCAGAAAAGCAAGTCATGAGGCAGGAGCTGACCGAAGGTCATTTACCAGTTCCTTCAGTTCAGTTCTCCTTGCACACCCTGCGAGGGAGGCAAAATTGACTCTCGGCTAGCTGATACTGCTTCCAGGAGGGGAACCGTAAAGGTTTACAGCTTTCATTTCATGCTTTGTTTCTGGACCACAGTTTTCTCTGCCAGCACATTTCATGTGTCTGTGTGTGTGCTTGCAAGCTTGAAGCAATGTCTGCCAACTCGAGCAGGCTCAGGCCACATGCAGCATCTGTGGGCTCTTACAAATAACAGCCATTGCTTTTCGGGGCAGGGAATTAGCTCATAAATATTTACAAGACTGTCAGTTACTGGGATGCAGAGCTGTTAGCAAGACAGTTCTGATCAAAATATGGGAGACGGGCCTTCAGCATGCCTGACTAATCTAGTCTGGTACTTGCCCAGCAAAATCATTTATGAGCACAAGGAAAGCAGTTTCCCTCCCTCTGCTTCACAAATAAAGCAACAGCATGCATTGGAGAAGTGCTGCAAAATCCAGCACTGCTCAAAACGTGACCCTTGAGACTGCATTTTTCAATCCATATTTAAGCATGCCTCTTTTTTAGAGGGGCTAAGTAACTTCTCCCCACACCCTCACGTGTTGTAGGAAATCAAGCCTGAATACGTGAGCTTAATCATCACGCAGAGTCCCAGGTCACACAGCCCCAGCCCCGCTCAGGCTAGTGCCAACGGGAGAGACCCAAAGGGCACCCCAGTGTCCTGACTCGCTGCCCTGCTTCCTAACGAGGAGAGGTGGTCATGCCAAGCATCTCCTCCAGGGACAAATGCTGCTCTCACCCGCCTCTTGGCAGGGTGGTCCAGGGACTTAACAGCAAGGCGGTTATGTGTCCGGGTGAGGGCTTGCTCCTAATCTCCCTTGGAGATCTCTGTGGCTGGGTGACTTCTGCAGGCACTAAATCAAGCCTCTGAAGGCTACGCTAGCCTTTGCAGAACCAGAAATTCGCTGCTGCAAGCCAGATGACATCCTTGTCTGAAGGAGGCAACTTGCACACTTGGAGGACAGGCCCTTGGAAAAAGTAATGCCTGCCTCAAAATTTAAATGGATTTTTTTTTTAAGAGATCACGGATTTTTTAGTAGGGTTTTTTGATTTTTTTTTTAATGACAATGTGGGAAAAGAGCTCAAGGCTTGGCACAGTGTTTTGAATAAGAGTACTCCACATCAGTAATCCAAGGGATAGAAAGGAAAAGATGAACTACAGTGGTTAGGTGAGAGACTCCAGCATATGAGAAAATGAGAGGGCTGATACGGATCATCTCATTTTCCCTGATCCAATCCACATGAGACACCAGCAGAACCCAAAGGTCTGGGAATATGCACTGGGATGGTCTGCAGGAAGCTCAGCGACAGGGATTGAGAGGGACTTGGAGCTCCTGGTGTGGCCAGAAGTCCACGGCTTTGTCAGACATGGAAAAGCCTGAGGCCTGTGGATAATGCACAGAGCTAAGGTCCATTGCTCCATTTCCAGTTGTTTCTCTTCTCCTACTTCTTCCTTAATGTGCCTTTTGGCGCAGCATGTGGCATTGGCTTAGGCCTTGCTCTGACTGACCTATTTTGGGGCACCTTTCCTTACGCAATGCTCTAGGTATAACCCTGGAGCACACAAGGCTCCGTCTGCATAGATTTAATTGTGGGATCAGGTCCTGAAGGCAAGATCTCTTGGAGGGAGGCTGCCTCTTACTCTGTCTTTTTCCAGCACTCAGCTTAATGGAGCTGTGATCCCAGTCATGTCTGGGCACAGGAGTCATGCGACAACGGCGTGAGAGCAGCAGCCTCTTGGTGTAGATTATCCACTAGGCACGTACTTTGTAGCGTAACTACATGTCCTAAGCCATGGCTCATATTCAAGAAGTGTTTTGGTCAGTACTTCTGCACATTTTTGGGTCCATGTAGAAAGACTCTCAAGTCCCGCTCTTTTTGCTGGTTGTTTTGGCTCTCAGCTGTCAGCTATATTAAAAAGTGGGAATAGAAGCAGCTTTGTTAAGTTTCCTTGTGGCTTTTGCAAGGGACAGGAACTCAAGGTGTTGGAGACCTTTTAAGGTGTGCTGGGAACAAAGGGATCCTGCCAGCAGAGGCTGAAAATTCTGAGTCCTGCTTGGTTTATACTTCCACATCCACCCTGGGGAATTTGCGAAGCTTGACCACGCTTCCTCTCCCCAGCCGGTTGTGAGTGAAGAGCGATGCACACACTTGCTGCACTGGTGATCACATGAAGCGAGATGAGATGATGCCCAGCATCTCCAGGGTGTCCGATGCAACAAGAAAGGAGGCAGCCAGTATATGAGAATTTTGCCAAAGATGACAATCATCTACCTGATCCTGCCCATGCTGTCTACCCTTGCGGCAACTCACAAAAGCCTGGCACCGGCAGCTCTGCTGTCCTACCAGACGCTGCAGAAGCAAGCATCTGCAGGGCTGAGCCCTAACACAGCTGCAGTTCCCTATCTCCCATGGCATCAATGCCTCCAGCCTGGCCGTGAGTCCTGAGGGCATGTCAGCCCCTCACTTTGCCACGGAAATCTTCCTTTCAAAAGCTGTGTGCACACTCTGCTTGTTCTGATCTGGCAGTAAATTATAGAGACTGCTAGTGGCTTTGTTCTGTGGGAGACCAGGAGTCTCCAGGAGGAAAATGAAGGATGCTGAATGATGAGACGGACTGCAGCGTGTACTTTTCACAGCTCTCGATTTGCCTCATGCTATAAAATATGAATGGTGGGGACTAATGAACTACAAATTTGATAACTCATTTTGGAGATGAATTTAAAAGTGGAAAAAATAATGGAAAATAATTAAGTTATGATAAAAAAGCTGAAAATGTTTTACAAAAATCAATGCCGCCGTATTTTAGCAAGGACTCACTAGAGTGTTACTCTCTCTTTGCTGGGGAACAGAGAAAAAAATACCACCATTTTTGGGTGGGGACTCAGTCTTTTAAAGTGTAGAACAGCAGGTCTCTTTCCAGTGTCTTCTGCATTTGCAGTGTTCTTGCAGAGGCAGAGAAAGATAAAACTAGATGTCTGAGAAAATTTGAAGAGCCATGGTGAATGCAACAAATATTTTGCAAAAATAAGAAATATCTGTAAGCGAGTTACGCACTTTCTTGAAGAGACACAGCGTAATTTCACTACTGTGTCAGGCCCTATAACAAAACAAGTAGGGCAGAACTGGATTTATCAAAGGGCTCTGGGACTAGAGGCTTTTGAAATGCATGCTCATGTCTGTCTCAATCACATGTGAATAAAGAAAAAGCTGTCTAACTTAATGACTTAAGCTGACCTCAATACTATACTTCAAAATACCACCTCTAACTTATCACTGGCCTCAATTCTACTGCCCTTCCCTACTCAGCAAAACACAGAAATGCATGTTTAATTTCAACCATGTGCTTAGATGCTTTGCTGGAGCATTACAGAGCCTTAAGTCCCTGGTTGAAGCTGACCTTTGCAGGGACTGCTGCGACACCCCGGCACCGGGGAAGCCGGCAGGGCTTTCCCCACAGGTTTTTGCAGAGCTAGGAATTTGCTCCAGCGCCCCATGGGAATAGCTCAGAGTGTGAGGGATCAAGCTCTTCTCTTTAATAGAAAACGGGAGCTGAAATGTGGCTCTCTGCCCATTTGGTTCCCAAGCACTCCCAAGAAGTGCAGCCTTCAGCCAGATCTCCTCTGCTTTCCCCGCAGCAAAGAAGTAGGACCATAAACCTGTTGGCAATATTATTACCCTGGACTTTGCAAATGGTTCCCTGCCCGTTCTCTGGAGGAGGAATGCCTGCCTGTAGGGTGAACTTAAAACTTTCACAGAACACAGCAAGTGCCAGGAACTGCAATATATATTCTATTTAAGGCTGTATTTGTACCAGGTTAGTTTTATTAAAGGACTTAAGAAAGACAGGGTAGAGGTAAGAGTCCTTAGGGGACAACCTGGTGTCACTCAAGCCTTACTCCTTCTTTCTGCATCAGTAACTTGCACTGACTTCCCAATGCAGAATAAAAACCAGAAAATAACTGGTCTTCAGCCAGTGCTTTTCCCCTAATTAAATTGTATCTACAGATTATAGAGGCACTGTAGGATTTGTTTAAGAAATATGATCTCCTAAGGTCTGTCCTGTGTTTCTGAAACACGTTTCCATTACAGGTCATCATCTGTGTGTACGTAACTTATACAGCATCCCACTTTGTCAGCAGGCAAAAACTTGGGAAGCTACATGCCCCCAGCCCATCCTTTCATTCACATGTACCTGGCCAAGTTCTTCCTGACTCCTTTTTTTCATTGAAGATGCCATACACATTTTCAGCTCAACTCCTGCTACGGGTGGGAGAGAAACTCTCACGTAAAACCAAAGACAAGATTGTCCTGCATTATTCAGCGCAAAAAAAAAGTGCCTCTCCCTGCCCAATGCATAAAGCACTGGAGCTCCTGCAGGCACCACCCCAAGAAGCACAAGACCTTGCAATCCTTGCTCAGCAGGTCCCACATGTGGCCAAGTGGTGGCCGTGATGTAAGAGGAGGGTCACAGCCTTTGAGACATGACATGCCTCAAACAATGGGGACAATGTCTTTTGTGCAGAGGAAGTACATCTCCCAGAGGGGAACACGTATTGTGTTTCACGGCACAGAAGATGGAAGCTGTTACAAAGCTTTGGCTGCTGAGTTGCTCGTGTTTGCAGCCCTGGACGCCCTCCGTTCCTCAGCTCCTTAGCCGCTGGCCAAGGGAGGCTTGTGAATAAACAATTAAACAATATTGTCGGGGGGAAATTTTCCAGGAGTTCTGTAAAACATTGTGGTCAGCTGAAAACAAAACAAGGCCCGATCCCTGGCAGGAGATGTTCAGGACATTGGAGGATGTCAGCCTGGGCTGAGCCAAAATAAATCCCAACGAGCAACAATAAGTCAGCGACCTCCATGCTAAACAAGAGTTTCCTTCAGTTTATCCACTTCTGTAGTGTTATTGCTTTGGTATCCAGGTCCTGAAGAAAGCATTTTCTCAGAGACCAGACGTCAAAAAAGACTCTTCAAAAGTTATAGACACCTCTCTACCTCTCACAGTATTCAGGACCACACACTACTGCAAGCTATGGGCATGCCTCCAAAGACAGGAGAGGAAAGCTTCAGTGACGCTGTTAACTGCAAATTTTAAAGCTTTGCTGCCCTTACCTGAAGAAAATAGTAATAAATGCCTTATCTGCAAGATGCAGAGTGAGGTTGCCCCAAGCCAGTGCTTTAGGAGAACCCTCTTTGCTGCTCCATAACAAACCCCAGCAATGCAAGGGCAAAGGCATAAACAAGTCTGCGGAGGTATGAGTTGGGTCAGGAAGATTCTTCTATCTGACTCTGCAGACTGTCACAGAGATGCCATTGACACAGGATAGTGCAATGAACTCCGTTTAAAAGCACAGCTTGGGGTTTTCAAGGCAGCTTTCAAAACCTGACCACCTAGCTCTCTGCAGACTGCAGGGGATCTGAGTGAGCAGGGATTACTTGGAGTAGAGCACAGAGCAGGTGAAAAAGTAACGCAAAATAACCTCCCCACCTGGTTTCAAACACAAGGCTCCCAGTTCAGTTGACTTCAGATTACAAATTCAGCAAATGCTGAGGTTTAAGTCTTAAAGTCTGCATCCCAGATATCCTTGGGTAGATCCCAGCATTTGCCCGCGTCCAGACATGAGCTCTGAACCTTCCTGTAGCTGATAGGAAAATGCTGGAAAAATACTAGAATACCTGGAAGAGGGACAACCAGCAGGCAAAAGTGCCCTAAAGGTGTTTTTAACTGTTCATGGCTTTTAATGCAATGTCATGACTTGTGGATATTTGAGTCTAGAATTACCACTAAGATTTTATACCAAAGCAATGCATTCAATTCCGGGTCTTCCAAAAATATTGTGTGTAACAAGCATGGTCTTTGTTGCTCAGAGGTTGTGCTCCCACATCAAACCTCCAACATTTAACCACAGATGCAGTTGCACACTGCAGGGTTTTAATGCTGAGTTTCACACCACAGATTTTTAATGTCTCCATGTATTCCTTCACTTGGTTTTTGAATATCTCATGGTATGCATATACTGTTACACAACAATTCATTACACCCAGAGTCATGTCAGAGCAGCCATCAATATGAAATCACAAATTGCTGGAAAAAGAGGCTGCCAAAGAGCCAAAATAAATTGACATAACTACTTTGGGACAGAACAGGAAAAGCACAGGAGTGCACATTTATTTTCTTGTCAGAGGATTAAGTGAATCAGAAATAATATTAAGTTCACGTCAAACTTTAATATGCTAAATGATTTTAAAAGATGTAACAAGGTCACATGCTTAAAGCCAACTTAAATTGCTGGGTTTATGTTGAACAGTTGTGTTAAAATGAAACAAAATGTAAAAAGCAGCAGGTACAAAAGAAATTGTTAGGGCCACTGCAGAAAACCTTGAAGAGTTGAAACCAGAAATGTACAGAAACGACTGTGCTTGATCCCTGGTGTGTGGGGGATTTCTGGCTTCACGCAAGCTAGGAATATCACAGAAAGCTACTCTCTCACATTATTTTATTCCATCAATTTCTAGTCTTAGCCAGAAGCAGGCCTAGAAAATTAAGGAAAAAAAAAAAAGAAGAAACTGACTATATTTGATCCTGAATGTAGTGCAGATCTGCAGAAGCTGAAAATATTGGTGCAGTGTCAAAAGAGTCCATATTTCAGCAAAAGGGACTGGTCCAGACCTGACTTTAAGGGCATTTGGTCCAATCCTGTTGCCTCTTAAAAAGAAAGTGTCTTACCTTTGCCAAGTGCGAACAGGCAAATCCATGGCAGTAGTGCCAAAATGGGTGAAAAATAGCAGGATACGTTCATGGTGAAAATGGAAAATGGTTGAAAGTCTGTGCACACATGCAAACTAATATCTTCCTTTTTCCCTTCTCTGTCTCTTGCCTAAGGCCAAAATAGCACAATGATCCAACTAACAAATGGATCCCTGCTCTGTCTTTCAGTGGCAAAAAACACAGACATCCATTATCCAGAAGGTCTGACTTAAATGATAGGGGCGTCAGCAAAGCCAGCCAGGGAGAGTTTTTGAAGACCGTGTTACAAAATAATAAGACGAATGTATTAAGCAGCTTGGGAAACTTCACAATTGGGAAACTTCACAATTGGCAAACTCCACACAGGAACTTACCACATGTTTTCCAAGAAAAAAAGAAACAATAATACACATATCTCTCCCCACAAAAGCCAGCAGCTTTATTGCTGCCTGGCTGTGTTGCACCAAGCCTGCGTGGGAATGAGCCACAGCCATCGTTCTGCAGCGTTGCTCCCCTTTGCGCTGAGCTTTCTCATGCGCAGCGCAAAAATGAAACGAGAGAGGGAAAGTGAAATCCAGAGATAAAAGCAAGGAGAGGCAAGATATGGAAAACTAATGGAGCAGAAAGATGCTGGAAGGCCAAATGGCAGGGCTGTGCTGTTCTACCAGGCTCTGTAACATGGCAAATTGCTCAGGATCTCTGTTATTTTATTACAGGCAGACCATATGCAAGGGCTGGATCACCCATCCTGCGCAGCCCGATGCTTCATACTCCTTGACCTTGTCTGTATAAAGCTTTTTTTCTGCTCTTCAGGTTTCCTCCTCTTGCTTTTGCTGGGGTAGTTCAATTTCTGACAGCAAGAGAAAACATGCTAGCGTGTGGCATTTAATCGTGGTGCCAGCTAGATCTCCACCCAAAAGGTTTAGAAAGTGTTTCGTTTGCCAAATCCCAGCTTTCACATGACGTAAGTCATGTCAGGCTGCATCCTTTTCCTGCTGATTTAGATGCATTTGGATGGAGCAGCATATAAGGGGAAAGAGGCAAGAGGAGAGAAGACACTGCCATTTCCAAGTTCTCCAAGCTCTGAAAAGCTTTACTGAGAAAAATCCAACGCGAAACAAAAAAGGGCATCAAAGCCCAATGTGGAAGCTAATGGTCTCATGTATCCCCGTGATTTCCAGGTGCTGGTGCATTAGAAACCGATGAAGACTGAAGGGTGACAAGTGCCCATTTTGGGCTGGGGGAAGCGGGCAGGGACAGTGTGAAGCCAGCATGGCAGAGGCTCATTTTTCAAGATCTGGATGCACAGACTGCCCAGCTGTGGATCACAAGGGACACGCAGTGGAGGGGTCCATGAGCAGAAAGGGTATGAAAGACAGGGTGCAGCTGAAAAAAAATGCACCATGCCTCATGCTGAACTTGAGAAAAACCACACTGTGCAACTGCGGGACCACTCCTCAGCAATGCTCCCACCCGGCACTCCTGGGCTTTCAGGCAAGGGACTGTAATCAAACAAGAGAGTAGGAAACAGAAGGGGAAAAAAACCACATGCCTTTCTCAAGAGGAATTTTAGCTGAGAAAAATCAACAAAACAGGAGCTCCTCTCTTCAGCCTACAGGTGAACACAAGATGAGTTGGAGAAAAGACCCTTCCCTTTCCTGCTTCCCAAAGAGCCCCAAGCACATTTCTCTTCCCAAACTGCAGCCCCCACACCAGCCTTTGCTATTAACTCCTCCCTTACCACGGTGGGTCTCTGAAGGTCCTCCCTGGCCAGGTTCATCCTTGATGCTCTGCTGTGCTAATTCAAGATGGTTAGTCCTTAAAAAGTTGTAGTGCACCCAGATGTGTGTAGAAAAAGATGGAAACTAGTTTAACCCCAAACACCTCTTCATGAGCTTTCCATGGAGTGTTTCCTAATAATCTCAACTGATGTGCAGAAAATCTGATTTCCTAATTGTGTGCTGGGGTTTTTCCTAGCTTTGTGAGCCAAGCTATTAAAACTACCTCGTTGCCTTCGTTTATGCTCTTTCCTTCTGCGAAGATGGACAGGCTGCTTTTACTTTACTGCAGAGGAGTAAAGACAAGGCAGGGTCAGTTTAATGAGTTAGTCAGAGTGCAGATGCATTTGCCAGGGGTAGGGCAGGTGGTTTTGTCATCTGGAGGAGCATGTATCTGCTCCTGCGTTAGCGCCTGGCAGGCACAGTGCCTCACCCATCCTGGCTCTGTCTTCTGCATTGCAACTGGCTGAAAACATCTCCTACTTGCTATCTCCCCATGAATATGCAGCCAATTTTCTCCTTTTATTGAAAAAAAAAATCCTCTTTTAGAATAACAGGGGTTGTGAGATAGCTTTTGCCTTCCTTGATCAGTGTACGTTGTACTTTCCTTGGAGAACAACTCCTTTGAAATCGGTGAATTGTGCCGTGAGCTCCAAGTAAGTAGAGGCAGCAGTTGCTCACTGCGAAACAGGGAGTTTTGCAGATGAAGAAGGTTTAGAAATTAAATGTAGGTCATAGTTTTCATTGAGGCTTCTATAGAAATAACTTACAAAAGGTTACTAATGAGTGCTTAATAGATTGCCTTAGTGACTGGCAATCAATTTTTAAGGAGTCCAAAGGGCAATGAGTTGCCTCTAGCCATCAATTATTTCAGAGTTACTTGAAATCCACCATGACACACATTAGGCATGAAACATTTAAAATCTTGCATTAACCTATAATAAACCTTTTCCAGCAGAACTTTCATGCAAGTTATGACCCAGCTGTTCTGCAGTGCATGGTGCCCTTCCTGTCTGGATAGGTATTCAAAGTGTCCTGCAGAACAGACCTATGCCACTAGGATGACATAGGATAATATGACCTGCCTTTCCTGTATTTTTCTCCAGGATAGTACCTCAGGTCTGGGAAACTGAAGAGTGGCTTTGATGGGGCTGTGCTGATTTATAAGAATTGTGGTTGTAGCCCTGTAGCAGTTTTTCATTAAAAGTAATGGGAGTTATTACTAAACCTGCTAATGATTTTCTAAAGTTTTAATTTCAATGCACGTGGCTGTAAGGAGCAACTTGGCATGGGGTCATTCTGTTTTTTTCCCTTCTTTAGAGTCACTTTGGGAACAATTTTTCATCTTTGCATATGGTTGTACCACTGCAACGTGATAAAATTCCCATACCAGTTCTTTGCTCAGAAAATTTATTTCTGACTGAAGGGCCTCTGTGACTAGCCAAAAATTCCTCCCAGAACAGTTTCGTGGAAAACAGTTGCCAGCTCAAAGAGTTTTGATTCATTAACCAGACTGTTGATAGGAAGTGGGCTGGGAATACTCTTGAATGAATTGTATGAAGTAACTCCAAAACTTTCGATATTATTTGAACAGTCCCTGCATGCACACAGCCACCCTTCTTCTGCCTGGGACTGCAGGAGTGACTCCATATCTGCAACAGGGACAAGCCGGGACTGCTTGCCCAGGTCACACTTACCTGCTTATTCAGTCCCACTAAAACCAGTACAACCAGCTGCCACAGACTACCAGGTCAAACGAGTCTGATAAATGGGAAGATATTTATATTACCATTTACACAGCTATTTCGTCGTCTTCTGCTGCTTCTTTGTTAATGGCATACAGCTACAGAAGAGGAAAGCTTATGAAACAGAAAAGGGAGAAATTCTGATGTGCATGAACAAAATGAACAGAGCACTGTGAAAAAAGGGGAAAAAATGCCAGGAAATACACATCTATCATGTATCTTCTCAAACTCACGTTAACTGCTCCCCACAGTCCTGACTTTGTTTTTTCCAGCAAGATTATTTCAAGTTGTGGAATCCAGAGAGCATCAGAAAACATCTTGCCTGATTCATGTATTCACTGATCCAATAGACAGTTTTATAATTGAATCAGTGTCCTTGGAGGAGTAACTCTATATTTGTCCAAAAGCATTTTAAAGGGCTTAGCAACAGATTGAGACAGAACTTCATACATGACACTCCACACCACCAAGTATGCAGCTCATGAGTTTAGCATGCCATTTCTCTTGACAGCAGACTTCTTCCCTCACTTTAACATGCAAGGATAGGCAGACCATTGTCTCCCAGATATTTCTTTCTGTAAGGTGGGCTCATTTAGAAAAAAAAATAGTATAATTTTGCTATGATCATTACACATGTGCAAAATGGCAAAATTTATTTCTTCGTGGTGGAGAAAATTCTCAAAACATATCCCTTTGACCCTAACCCAATAGGCCTAAATTTGCTGTGAAATTCTCAGTGGTGCCCAGGGGCTCTCTGTAAAGTTTAGGACTTTATGGTGCAAGGTGCTGCAGAAGCATGCAGGAAAGATATTTTTGCCCCACATCTATGACAACATGCAACAGCTGGGGGAAACAAGAGGGCAGGGAGAGAAAGGAGAGAGTAAGATAGCAATATAAGCACATTTTCATGTAGACAAGTGCAGCTAACTTGTTGAGAACTGCCATCAGAAGTCAACTTTCTGCAGATATGTTTCTTCCTAGATCGTGCAAACTGCTTCTGCTCTTCTCCCGGCACTTGGACACAAGAGATGCTGAGACTGGATGTTCCTGAGGAATTATGCTTGGGACGTCCAGAACTACAGTTGAGTGCTTCTTTCACAAGACTGAGAGGTGAGCTTGAAATGGAGAGAGCTGTACCTTAAGTGGGAGTTCTGAAAGATAGGAATACTGGGCATAGTTTCATCTTCAGGTCCTGCTCTTGCAGATGGTGTGACCCAGAAATGGAAGACATTTGCTAACAGAAAGAAACCTGGAGGAGCATTGGTGAAAGCAGGGAGCAGAACTGACTGGCAGAGCATCAGAGAGTCAGGAAGCGCTTGGGAGATGAGGAGGATGGTCAAAGAGAAATGAGGAGAAGGTGAAGTGGAGAGGGAAGGGCCCTGTTATCTGGCAACAGAGCTGAAGCAATCAGCATCTTCAGCTGGTGGAAATGAGGAATTCTGTGTTTTTAAGGAGGACATTTTGCATCTGCCATGGTCAAACTACCTTTTAGCTGCTTTGAGTTTTTTCTAGGCAGTTAGATTTTTCCAGATCACCTCTAGACTTTTATGGGAGAAAAGGTCACTTAATAGCACCCCTTCTTGCAAGAATCCATCCCACAAGAATTTCCAATAATCCCTTGGCGATTGCGTTGCTGAAATATGGATTTTCCAGCTGCGGAAAGAGACTGGTTAAGGTGAGCAGCTCCAAATCCTGGGATAGCTTTTTACAGCACAGCTCACATGCCTATGGTACTTTGCACAGTTTCTTCAGAAGCACATGTTTTGATTCACTTTAAGATAATTTAAAAGATAGACTAGTTGATTAATCTGCTGGTTCTGGCCACAGAGCTAAGATGTCCAGCTCTGGAGCCCTCAACACAAGAAGGACATGGACCTGTTGGAGCGGGTCCAGAAGAGGGCCACAAAAATGATCCGAGGGCTGGAGCACCTCTCCTACGAGGACAGGCTGAGAGAGTTGGGGCTGTTCAGCCTGGAGAAGGCTGTGGGGAGACCTTATTGCAGCCTTTCAGTACTTAAAGGGGGCCTATAGGAAAGATGGGGACAGGCTTTTTAGCAAGGCCTGTTGTGACAGGACAAGGGGTAATGGTTTTAAACGAAAGGAGGGCAGATTTAGGCTAGATCTAAGGAAGAAATTTTTTACACTGAGGGTGGTGAGGCACTGGAACAGGTTGCCCAGAGAGGTGGTGGAGGCCCCATCCCTAGAAACCTTTAAGGTCAGGTTGGACGGGGCTCTGAGCAACCTGATCTAGTTGATGATGTCCCTGCTCACTGCAGGGGGGTTGGACTAGATGACCTCTAAAGGTCCCTTCCAACCCAAAGCATTCTATGATTCTATGATTCTGTGATTCTATATGCAATGTTAATGGATTTCCAGATTCCTGTTTCACCACAGAGAGATGACAGCTGTGGATGAAGAGATCCTCCTGCACCAACACACAAGGTTTGGTCTGTTCCTCCCAAGGTCCGCAGTCATTACCATCCTGGGGGGCTGGCATCCAGGCACATGGTCTGTAAAGTGCTTTGGACCCCTCTGGGGTGCAAGGACTTCTTAGTGGAAGACAGTGACATTTTCTCCTTGCTGCTCTGATGTTTCCTTCTTCCTCTCGGGGGCCTCAGGACAGATGCCTGCCTGCCTTTCCCCCTCTTTGGTCTGCCGGTAGCTTAGGTTTCAGTTGGGATTACAAGCATTTCCTGACCACTGGTGTTTGGTTATGTCAGCATGGGAGTTAAAAGCTATTTCCATCCCATAGTAGCCAATGAATGATACTTTTAAAAAAGAAAAAAGAAAAAAAAAAAGGTCTTCGTACTGGTTTTGCTGTTTTCCTCTCCTGTAGTGGAAACTGGCATTGCTTCTAGGGAAACACGACTGACATACTGTTTCCGTGCTTTTGCATGTCAGTCTTGGTGTTTATGGCTTGCAGAAAGGGTTGGGTCTTTGGCCTTATACCCTTGAAGCACCTTGTTCCTCCTGCACGGTGCAGACCAGTATGGCCACAGCCTCCTGGCATAGCCTTGCTGCAGACCCTGGCACAGCAGAGCTGGAGAAAGGCGGGTCCGGCTGGTGTGCTCCTGGGGCCCCCTCCTCGGGCAGAGGGATCAGCCCCTGGGGACACAGCATCCAACCAACTGTACCACATCTCCAGTGCTTCCACCCACGGGGGCATCAGAAGACCTGTGAATAGCGGCTCACACGGCTCCTAGAAATGCTGCCCCTGGGTCACCCACACCGATGTATGAGACTTCCAGCTCTCCAAGTGCTACTGGTTTTAACTACCTTTTAGCCGCCAACAACTCCTTTTCCAGCCAAACCTTGAGAAGTGGCATTCTGAAAGAGATTGCTGTGTCATAAAACATTAGAAAATACAGTGAATGAGACAAAAACCCCAATTATTCATTAAAAGTCAAACTGATGGCACAATCAGTATTGGCTGCTTCTTTTTAGTTCCATTTGTCAGCTCTTTTATTCTCTTTAGCCTTTGCAAAATAATGTGCTGCTCGGATGATCTCCTCTAGGCAGTGATCACATAATACTTTTCAAATTGGCTAGGTGTAGGGGTTTATCAACAGTGTTACACACTAACACATAACAACACTTTAAGATGAGTTATCATATCAGCTGAGGTTACCAACAGGATGTTTCTCTCAACATACTGTTTGAGCTCAAGGAGCTCTGTCAAAACTTTGTGCATTGCCAGAGGATCAGCACTGACAGACGACGAGTGGGATGGGATTTGCTGAAAGATCACCAAGATTTAGGAATGATGCATGCAAAGTAGAGAAGCACAAGAGAGATGTGCATGAAGCAGGAAGAGGAATGATGGTTTTCAGCAAACTATGGAGCTATTCATCTTTGACACTGGTTGGTCCCCTCATGCTGAAGCCCCTTGTACCTATCTGCTCACCTTCCACTGAAAGACTGGCTTTGAGTAGGATTTTAAGGGGACATCAGCTCCTCTTTGGCAAACCAAGAAGGAATGGACCAGCAACAGTATTTTTGCTGCTGTTTTGGTTTACATTAGTGAAATCCTGGCTCTTTTGACTACCACTGAAGCCTACAGAGTCATAGCATGTCACTGGCTGTAGCTAATCAGAGCATGGAGGATGGGAGTTTGAGAACTGTCCGGCATTGGGCTAACTTTTCTCTTTCTGAAGCCACTGTAAATTTTACCATCAATTTCAGAGACAGGGTAGTGCCAAGTGCTATGGAAAAAGATACCTCTGGACCCATGAGGAAGTTGTTTTAAGCAACCGTATGAGAGAGACATTTACCTGGGTGCACACAGCGTGTGCATTGGGTTGCAATATCCAAGGCAATCGTTCTCAAACAACTTTGTAGTGACACCACTTCCTGGATCAGACAGACAGAAAACCCTCTGTCTATCTGGGCTCTGCTTTCAGTTTCCATTTCCTCTTTACAGCCCCCGCACTTCCTTTTTCCAACAATTTCTCCTTTCCTGCTGTTAACACCTCTCCATACTGTGAATGCTGTCATGCCGTCCCTTTCCTAGAGTCATCATTCAGCTCATTTCTAGTCTTCCCACATCAGCTACTAGTGCTCATTCACAAAATAATAGGAAATGCAGTCACTGCTCCTAATGTGTCTGTGCTAATGTATGATGGATCGTTTCTGGAAAGACCTCCAGCAGCCTGTCCTCATTCAACTACGTTATTTCTGTTCACTCTGTCAGAGTTTGCTGTTTGTTGCTTCAGAGTTTGCTAACAGCAAGCAGTCACAGAGCTGCTTTGGCTCCTCAGCCCTCCTGCTGCAGCTGGAGATGGGAGAGGCACTTTGTGGGATTCATAAGGGCTGGTGATATACTGGGCCCTGCCTTGCAACTCCCAGAAATAATCCTTGGAGGTCAAAAATGCTAGGTATTTTCTAAAGGCAGCCCAGTCTCCGTGCCTGGAGCTCTGAGCATTCCCCAGCTGTTTAAGATCATCCCTTTTGGCCAATAACCATATGCCAAAAGCATCCTTCAGCCGGTCTATACACTCCCTAAGCTTTCCACTCTCCACACCATCCCATGACTTCTGTTTATTATAAACATCAAAACACAATGAGGATTTTTGAGTTAGTCACCCCACAGCAGATGTACAAACTTTGTGAACACCTCCTGAGAACAACCCACTGCAGAGCCAAATTGGAGGCTTTTGCTGAACAGGTGAAGAAGGGACTTACAGGCCAAACACTGACCCTATATTTCTGGTTGTCCTCCTTTTCACTTTTCTTTTGGATGTCAACTTATTTGCTGAAGAAGAAATATCCTAAAGAAAATCACTTTGTCTACCGCTGTAAAATTTATTGTAGCTGGATACCCAGCTATGTAGCAGGTAAAACCAGCGAATATCAAACTAAACGGTAATTAGTTTTATCCTCAGCTCTTTTTTTGATTTTGAGAAGAGCAATGCATAGTGAAACACCTTTGAAAAATTGAAAGGAAAATGCATTTCAGTAGTTAGCTTCCAGGAACATGAGTTTTTAAATGTCCACAATGTTTAAAAGGAGCTGCAGGAAAAGCAGGTTGCTCTGCTTACTCTGAAACCTACCTTTGATAATATGAACAATCCCCCTGTCTCTTGCCAAGGTTGCCATCATGTTGCTGGGTGTCCAAGCATTCACACTTGCTTCTCCAGGGAGGATAATGTGACAGGGAACAGGCATTTCCCCCACTGGATGTGGATCATGACCTGAATTCAGAGCTCCAGTTTTTCAACAACCAAAAAATTTTCTTACTCCTGACTCTGAAAAGACTTTGAAACATATACGACATGAATGGCTCACAAATTGTAGTGGCAGGTTTGTAGGAGATGGCGAAGTCGGATGGGAACGTTTCTCTGAAACACATTTGCAATGTCAGTTTAGGATTCTCACTGGTTGTGAACGAGATTTAATTTTTCCCCATCATTAGCACTAATTCTATCTGAGATGTTCAAAATAATGGGGAAAGCTTTTCTTTGGAAATCTCAGCTGTTGCATCGGTATGATTTCAAACTAAGAACTTGATCTTTACCTTAAAAAAAAGCAAAAGCAAGTGTGTTATGAGGACAATGATAAGGACAGTAGGAAATCCACGTTCAAAGCCAAGGCTCACCCAAGTATTATCGGTGTCACACTTGTAGCCTTCAATGCCCTGATCACTTGCTGTCACAGAGACAGCTCAGAGACTTAATAGCAGTCCTTGTCACAGGGAAACTTTGCCCTTGACCTGAATATTAATATGGCCTTTAGCCTCTGTTTTTATTTTCATCAATTTTCAGGGATTACACATTGTCAAAGGCAGGTTTAGCTCCCACTTGAGAAAGACTAGAAACAGTGACCAGGTTTTGATCCTGGTTTTATAGGCATACATCTGGAGTTGCCTTTCTGACTGCAATAGGATCATCTGGCATTTACAGAGAAATAAGACGTGATCATGATTGTATGGATGACAGTAACACCACTTTCTGTATTTCATCGTGTGTGTTCTGAAAACAGCTTAAATGACCTATTTTAGTAAGAATTTAAAGCCATTAACCTGCAACAACTGATTTTTCCAGGGTATGCCACCTGCAAATCTGTGCAAACTAGTTAATGATCTTATTGCAGAGGTAGTTCCCACCACTGTATTGACCACTGCAGCAAACCTGATGGAGACTTCATGAAAGAGTTATGCTGTTTCCTTCCGAAGAATAGCCACTGGCCTGCCTGAAGAGCATTTGTTTGCTCTAATGGATAAATGCTCTTATGAAATGGACACAAATGGTTGGCATTGTGCATTCCAGTTAAACTACTGGTATTGCACCTTCTTTTCTGCCTCCAAGGAGATGTCCAAGGACTGAGCAGTTACTGGCATCCCGAGCATCCTGAACATCGCACCCTGAGGCATGGTGCTGGGCAGTGTGGGAAGCTCTGTGCTGGCTTCAGTCGCTGGGACCATCAGTGAGACTCACGCTTCCCTCCACAGCGGGGACATTCCCACCCAAACCTCTCAGCAGGACTCCCTTTCCATCACCTTCAGTGGCCTGGGAGAAGGCAGCAGACCCCTGAACTCAACGGTTTTTCAAAACAACTTAAATGAGAAGGCTTGCATGGCCCCTGAGACCATTAGCACTCCATAACTTCAGTTATTCTAGAAGCAAATCCCTTCCAATGGCACCACCCTTGTCACTCTTGGCTGCCATATTCCCATTTAGTTATATTTGCACTTGCAGGGGAAAATTCATGCTGCCTTTCTCTTTGTCTCTACACAAAGACATGAGCACTCTGCCATGAGGCTGATTTTGAGTCACTGTACTACCTTCTTTCAGCTTGGCTGAACTCGATTACTCGATTGTTACAGGAAAACTCAGCGAGACAGTGTCAGGCTGATTGTTTCAGCAAAACACGGCTATGGCCATGGCCTTGGCTCTGGTGAGGGAAACCAGGAGCACATTTTCAGCCGTCACAAAGGGGAGGAAAGAAATAAGCCCAACTAAACTCAACACAACAGGAAGCAGAGAGGCTGGCAGCTGGACAGCTTGGGCTCCATCCTGCACAAAGTCCGATGGAAACCAGCCCCATCAAGCTGGCAGCTGGCCCACAGAGAGTCAGTTCGACATGGTCACTGGAGCCCTGCTCCTCCCTGGATTAGACATTTCATCTTGGTATTTATGAATGAAATCTCTTAGTTGCCCTGGGGAATTACCATGCATGAAAGGACCATAGACCCAGGAGAGAAAACCAGGGAAAATGGCCAGGGAAAAGCCAGGTCATGTTTTTTCATAGGGTGTTGTGGATTCATGCTCCCATCCAACAGCCATCTCACCCGCTAGTGAGTTTGATGCTGTAGGTTCCAGCCAAGATCCTCCATAATGGATCTCTTGTTGTCAAGTCAGTCTGCTCTAACAAATGTTGCTCTGTGCTGTAGTCATATTTTGGAGCTGAATGGCTCTGCTCCTTGTTTTTCAGGCAGAGCCCGTTCCCTCCTCTCTCCTCCCAAGCACCACAGGCTCACCTTTAACAGCACTCCGCAGGTCCACATGGTCCCACTGATTTTCCATAACCCTCCTCAGCAGCTGTAAGGGTCTGGATTTGCTTAAATGATAAACCTGCTGACTAACTCAAGCCTTCCAGGCTTTCAGGAAACACAGCCATTTCCTGCTGGACACTGCTTCAGCATCCTACTTTTCAGCAGGTCCTTTGATGGCTTCCTCATCTCCAGTCCTGCAGAAAATCAAGCCTTGCAGTCCATTAGTTTTCTGGCTGTGGTCCAGCAAAGCTTAACCGCAAGGAGGTTTTTCAACTTTTTCTTTAATCCAGTACATTTACCCTTTTCTACATTTCTCCTCTTGGTTTATCACCACTGAACATATATTTTGCCTTCTTCCTTCATTACTGGTTTCTGGTGTCCAACTGCATTCTGATGTAATTCCCTCTCTCTGCTTTCCTGTCCAAACTCTTCTCCAAAGAATGAGCTAAGTACATTACTAACCAGCTCACGCCTGAGTTGACAGTGAGTCAGCTGGGTGACTGAGTTGCTCAACTGAGGGACTCTTGAGTCCTGCACCAGAAATGGCCTAATTTCCTGGTGGAAATGCTCTCCCATGGACATGTTCATTTATTGCTCTGGGTTCTGCAAAAACACATTACAAAGAGGCATTCCCCATACTGTGGGATTCACAGTGGAAAGGGAGCAGAGGGAATAAACCTATTACCCCTTACTGAAATGAAAAACTTAGATACTGAGGGGAAATTGCCTAGTCATATACAGCCTGTGGCAGAGCCAGACATCACTTCTGTCTCTGGAGTCTTGGCACAGTATTTTACTCAACTGGCTGTATTTCCTCCGTCTTTAGATTATTCCTTGCATTTGTTGACTGTGTCCTTGGTCTCTGGGTTAGAGGCAGGACCAGAAGGGAAGGCATGGGATGGTACAGTGACTGGACTGCTGCATCATATTGTGCGGTGGCCTTGTACAGGGGCTCTGAGCCCCGGGAGAGGGGCACGCACTGGGACCACAGCCACAGCCCCCCTCAGCACAGTGCTCCACTGCTGGCTGCAGGGGCAAATCCAACCATGAATGGGCTGGGGATGGTTAGGGAAGAAGGAGGAGGCAGAAGCCCATCCAGCCTGGCAGTGTGATTGCAAAGGCTCATGTAGCTTCATTGATGAACAATTCTTTGATGAATGACTTGATCTGCTTTGTTTTTCATTGTATGCTTGACTTGCACTCAGTGTTAACTAATGAAATCATGGCTTTATTAAAATCACACATATGTCACTGTTAGTTCATAGCAAACAACAAGGCTTCATAGTAAATTTATACACTGTGTAATTTTTTTCCACTCTTAATGAAAAACACACTGTTTTGTTTGGACCACCTCCAGACTTTTCAGTTATGGAGCTGCTCACAGAAGGTGGAAGCATGTGGGAGGTTGCTTTAAGCAACATTACTAGTAAAGCCACTTACTCTGAATATTGGCTGCTCTTTTACTTTATTTGGATGAAGAGTAATATTTTCAAAAGTGTCTGAGCTACTTAGGAGTCCATGGCCTACACCAGAAAAAATTAAATGGTGCATGCTGGACTGGATGTGATGTTTTTTCCTTCAATGGCTGCACCTTCACAAAGTAATAAAAGGCACTGGAACAAAGGTGCATTTTACCAGTGCAGTTTCTTTTTGTTCCTGAACCAGAATAACCTGGACAAGCAATGGTAGACTAGCACAGACGTATTGATGCAAGCGGAGTTGTGTGTCTTCCATTGTACTCAGTGAAATGAATGCAGCCACGTTTGTGAGTGACTTACGGCACTTGGGAAGAAAAGTCCTTTTGACTTTCAGCCAAAGTATTCTACCAAACCTTTATGCTTCTTCAGCTACACAAATGCTTTGGGGAAATGCTAGCCTTGCAAGTAAAGGGACAGAGCACTAACATTTAAAAAAAAAAAAAAAATCTGTGCTACAGAGTTGTTTTTTTTTTTCCTACCACTGTGCACTGGAAAATGGGTAGACAAAGCAGGAACTTGAATTTTGCATAGATTACTTCATTTTTTTTTCTCACACCACTGCCTGGTGTCTGCTCTCTAATAAAATGGCTAGTTTGGCTACAGCTGTGCTGCAGGAAACTTCCAAAATGCTATTCAAATGCAGGAGAGAAAGAAAACCCTAAACCCTGCTGCAACACGTGGGATGCACACATCCTGCTGGTAGTATCTGCTGCGGGAGGGATTCTGCTGCCACAGTTCAACCTCCTGGCCAGGCAATGCAAGCCAGAAATGCCCACTGGCCGGGAGCCACTGGAGAGGCAGAGGGGCCATCAGGGTGTCATTTTTTCAACACTCCTGGCAAGACCTCCTCATATCAACAAAGCTATATACATTCGTTGACACATCCTTCTTGGCTGAGCTGTAGCCGTGGAGCATGAGTTAAAGCCAGTGCTGAGGAGCTCATCCCGAGTTCACTGTGGAGCACTGCAATTGACATCTCCTGACGACAACCCTTAAAGCCTCAGCCCAGACAAAATTTATATCCTTGCTCTCTGGGCCAGGTCCACAATCACTATAATCCACATTATGGGTTCATTATAACCATATCTTTCCTTCCATCACAATCTAGTGGTGATCTGCTGTATCCCAAAAGAGATTTTACCTCTTTACAAAAATGCTAAAGGCAGGGAAGAGGGTAGTCCAGCCTGGCTCCATTTCATATCACTACTTGCAAACACTTTTCGCCATGTCCCTCTTGCAACATGGGTTACCTGCGGCTGCTGCTCCTGGGAAGGCTCCCCTGGCACAGCGCCTGCCCAGGCTGACTTCTCCCCAGGAGAGACATGGGGGTCCCCCCTCCCCTCCACAGTCCCTTTGGTCCCTGTCTCCCTCTGCACCGCTGCAGCTGTGGCAGGGCAGAAACTGGGGAGGGTGAACAAAACCTCGCCGACCGTGTCCCCTTCCCTGAGCTCACTGGGCGCAGGCCAGAAGCTGGCAAGGGCGGTTTTCAAGGACTGCAATCCTTCTATAGCAGCTAGGTTTACATGTTTTTTTTTTTTAATCTATGGATGGTGATTAAAAAAAAAAATAATTTCTCCCTTTACAGTTGCTCTTTGTGCTTTTCCAGGATTTTGGAGCACTTACTCAGATTCGGGGTGTGTTCTGGTTAGAAAAAAATAAGATAACACTGCCCAGTGTCTGTCAGTTTTCTGCACAGAAATATAGAATAATAATAAAGAAATACACCCTTTTAAGTGAAAGTCTTCTAATCCTGCAAGTTTTCATGGAGTTTGTCTAAGCAAAATCGTTGCCTGTGTCGTGATTGTGTTTTACTTGTGCACCTAGAATAAGTCATTAAATGGTGTTCCTGGACCAAAATAGTCATCACAACGCAGGCAGGAAGTATGTGTCCAGCTGACGAGGAAAGAGATCTGGCAGTCAAGGACCCCGGTTCCTGCTTTACTTTCCTGTGCGCTCCCTCTGGTAGATCAGGTGTGAATGGCACGTGCTTTTAACCATGTGACTGAAAAGCAGGATTTCACTTTATAGAAAATTTGCAGGTTTTTTGTTTTTGTGTTTTTTTTTTTTTCACCCCTGTGCTATATTTTTGAGGAACGATAACCTGTGAGGAAAACCGATGCTTCTGAACTGCTGGCACCTGCCATTTGCAGCACGCTCCCCTGCTGCCGTGGGTCTGTGCAAGCTTAATGTGGCCATGCCCAGATGCGCCAGCCTGGCTGCCCCTTCCCCATACAAGGCCGCCCTCCCTCACAGGCCTGTGCCGAACAGCCGCCAGCCCACCTACACTGGCCCCACCAAGCTCCTGCACCTGGGGTCTCAGAATGACCTTTCCTCCCCCAAAATGTGGAGGTTGTCTCCCTCTCTCTCTCCTGACCGAGGAGGGAAGAGGGCATGGGCACACCAGGTCGCTGCTTCCCGGACTGGTGCCGTCACTGTCCCTGCCTGTGAGCGCACAACCCTTTGGCCAGCAACCTGAAAAGCCTCAGTTTGCTGCTGGGCCCCCATGTGCCAGGTATTCTGTGCTCCCAGAGGGGTGCCCCCACCTCGACATCCAAGGTAAAATAAGTTACGTGGGAAGGGGAAAAGAGCCACGAGTACAAGTAATGCCAAGAACCAGACGTCTGCAGATGTCCACAGCAGCACGATTTCACCGTTCACCTCCTCAGGCATGGGCTGGGAATCTTCCTCCTCCTCCTCCTCCTCCTCAGTGTGCTGGCCACCTCCAAAATGAGTGGTCAGCACTGCCAAGCTTGGGGTCCAGGAGCCCACAGGGCATTGCTGACACCAGTGGGTCAGTGCAAGCCTGTGCTGGCCAGAGCTGGACCGTTCCTGAGCTCTTTGACAGACCCTGTCCTCCTTCTGCCCCTGCGCCTGTCCCAGGTCGAGCACTCCTTGTCCCACCACTGTTTCCACTGACACTGCTGCAGGGAGCAGGGCCACAGACAGGAGTGTGCATATCTTTGAACAGCAGGAGAAAGGACAGATGATCTGAAGACTAAACAACAGCTCACCCCTAAGCGTGTCCATGCAAAGATGTAGGAATGATGTTTCAAAAATAAAAGAAAGGTCAGTCATCTCTTTCAAACCCTTAACCCTGTCCAGCTCAGGAAAGTCTGTTTTCCTGATGTGCCTCTTTAAGAAATGCCATAAGGGCAACCAGCTTGCCTGCAGCATATTGCATTAGCTGTGAGGACATATATATGATATTGACATCTCCCCTGGCACAAGAATTTCTGAACATAATAATTGTCACTTGCTAGCATCTAATTGTGGCTCAAAATCAGACCTCACTGTGAGCAAGCAGGAGAGGGGTCTGGAAGGCAATAGCAGCTGGACTAGCTCAAAACCGGGCACATTTTTGAGTAACCCCCTTGAACTAAGGCGTGTTTACATATTTTGAAAAAGCAGGATTGCAAAGAGACACTTGAGGACAAGAAGAATGTACAAACTTCAAAATCTGTGGCAGAACAGGCATTAAAATATCCAGATATCATGAACCTTGGAAAAACAGAGAAGTGAAAAAAAATGACCTATGTCAGTCCTTGAAGCATCCTTCAATCTTCTAGTGGTAAAACACCATTTATATAAAAACAGTTAATTTTGTGTTGAGTGTGGGTGGGAAATGGGAAGGTTTCTCCTTGTTTCAGTTGGCCTTTTGAGGTCTTAATAAATGAAATACACCTAAAACAACAAAGTCTTCCATCAGAAAAAAAAAGAAAAAGTAATGCCATGGAAAGGGCGTTATTCTTTCCAAGCGAAAAAAAACCCCACAACCCAAAATCCTTTCCTGAACTTGCCAGAAAGCCTTTGAAAGGATCATAAACCAAATCCTGCACAGAAGGTAGGGGGTTCTCTCCCATGTTGTTCCTCCCTCCCTGCAATTTTTCACTTCTGTGTGCTCTATGTATTATCTCCCACCTCATCCCCCAGGGAATTACAAAGAAATTGTATCTGTGGTGGAAAACACCTGGCATTCACTTTGCAGCTTGATTCAGAGACAGTTTAGGCTACCTGGAGGAGGCACAGAGAAAAGCAGCACAAATGAGGAAGTGGAAGGGCAATTTGGAGGGGTGACAAGAAACTCCAGCAAGAGGTTGAGTGTGCAACAACTAGAGGAGGAAGCAGCAGATCCATAACCACATGAAGGTTAAGCAGTTAAGAAGAGGAAGGCTTTAGACAGAAGTGGAAGAGGCTGATTTGCATCCGATCCTGCTGGGACCAGCTCATCTGCAGCAGTCCTGTCCTCCCAGCCACACCTGGCCTGAAGGGGCAGATCTCAAAAGGCACAAAGCAGGATGGGAGGCTGGCCCATGCAATGCTGGGTAGAGTGCCACAGGCTCTGGGCACTGTCATCCCAAATGTGCTGGCTCTTCCAGCTCCTGCTCTGCGTGTTGCCTACGGCGTGCTGAGGCTGCATCCTGCATCGCTGCACATGTTGTGTATTTAATGTTAACAGATGGCCACCTAAAGAGTCTGACTTTGCCAGCAAATGGTGATCCAGGGCTTAAAACAAAAAATCCCAGAGGCATTGCAGTGCGTTTTCATGAGGCATGATTTATTTAGCAATTGTGTATTTTGGCTTTCTGCTCGTTATGTCCAGCATCAAGCTCTATGGGCTGCTTTACATTACACATGCCATGTCATGGAAAGCCCAGCACCAGGGCATTAGTCATGAATCACCAGTCTTTGGAGAGAGGAAATAATTGAGCTCTTCCCTTTTTATATTTTTGTACTTAATAATGCCCCGAGTGATTAGTACTGAAATTTTACCTTAGGAATGCCAAGTTTCTGTTATTTTGCTGAAGCAGACACTTGGTTTCTCTCAGTATATGAATGATTAGCTTCTTTAACAAAAGGCGGGGGTTAATCAACCCTTTACCTAAGACCTCTTTTCTTCAAAATGTGAAATAGGAATTAGCATAAAAATAGAGTCTTAAACTAGCTATGCTCAAACAGTATTGAAATAATACTTTTTTTTTTTCAGTTCTTCCTCCTTCCTACGGCTTCACAAATCTGTGTGTGGACACATTCATTTCTATATATAAGCCAACCAGCTTTGGTTTAGTCAATGTATGACCTTCTATGGTTAAATCAAAACTGGGGACACATTCTAGGACAAACATGTCCATGTACAGCAAAAAAGCAAAGGAAGGGGAAGGGGAAAGGAGAAGGGAAAAGGGAAGTGAGAGAGAGAAAGGAAAGAAGAGGGAGAGGGAAAAGAAGCAGCAGGTTTGTTTTCTCTGTGCAGGAAAACTTTTCTATGTAGCAACAAGAGGACTCCTAAGGTTAAAAGGTGCAAAAGTGGACTTGAAAGGAAGGCAGGTGGGCAGGTAGGAATCAGGAACAGAACTGATTATTAAGTGGTTTATTTGAAATAACCAGCCCCTTCATTGTCCCTGTGTTTCAGCCCTATGCTATCTCCTGGAGCAGACCAGCCCATGCCTCCACACAGACACGCTTTTTGAATAATTCCCCTCCACATCCAAAATACCAGCTCTCCCGACGAAGGGTATTTCTTGCACACTCCGTATTACACATGCTAAATACTTTATTATACTAGATACAACCTCTAAACATTTACAGTAAGTGCACTTAATAGCAAAATTGTTTGCCAAACCTCATTGGCTCTCTCCATACTTATGAGTTATAAACATGGTTTTGTTTAAACAGGAAAACAAATGAACAGATTCCTGAGTCTCCCACATACACTTCTGGTTATCAGAAGTTTATCACAGGTAAACAGGAACATTTCATGGAGGCTCTTGTTAAAATGCTGGCAGCTTATCAGTGGGTTGGATTTCCATATACCACAGAACACAGCAGCATAGTTTAATATCCTTGTTTGGTTTCGTCTTTTTTTTTATATCCACCTCTTTTTTTCTCCTTGATAGACTTAGAAAACTGGGGCTGGGTGAATAAATTCTTGGAAAATCCGCTAAGAGAAGAAAATGGAAGGAAAAAAAAGGGTGCTTTTTCTTGAGGAGGCATGGCTGGACGGGTGTGAGAGTTAATACTCTTTAAGCTATCTGTCTATTGAAGTGGCCTTTCCAATCAAATGGTAAAGCCTGGGCAATTCGGCTGAACAAATGAGATAGCAGTTGCAAAGCCCCTCCATACAGATATCAGCATATAGCACAGACCGATTGCTAATGTCAAGAACTGATCGGAAAGGACATGATAGGTAGACTTGCAATTGCAAATTGCTCAACGGGAAAGCCCTTAAGAGGACCAGAAAGGAAAAGCCTGTAATTTGGGTTAAGTTACTCCTGCAGCAGGTAGAAAAGAGCCAGTCTGCTAAGGATGATCTCTGCCAACTTCATTCCGTCCTACGGTCAGAAGGGACCCAAAGGAATGGCAGGTACAACAGGGACGGGGTCATGCCTTTGTGTGGGGTGGGAACGATGCCCTAGAGAAACGCCTTTGGAAGCTCTGCTTTGCATCACTTTGATTCACAGTGATTGAAAGACAGACTATGGGTGTTTGCATCAAAGCCTCTCCACCTGGTGGTGTCCTCTTTAATGCCACCTGGGGAGAATAATCTGCTGGGTGTGTTTTTATGTCTTTCACAGAAAAAGCAGTGTGGTTTTAGTCTGTGGACACCTGCTGCAGTGAGAACAGACAGAGCTGGTGGTGGCAGCATCACAGAGAGGAACCCCAGCTGGCTTTAGAGTAGTTAAGCCTGGTATCTGGCAGCATACTTCTGGGGCAACACAGAGGTCAGAAGAAGCTACAAAAACTGCTTCAGAAGCAGTGGCCGCTTGAGTTTCCCGTGACAGATTGCTCCTGGGACCCAGACTGGCCATGGCCAACCCCCCCTGACCACCACAGAGGTACAGACCAAAAGACACACTCCTTGAAGTGACCTGAAAAGTTTCATCTCAGTGCAGTGCCATACTGGGAGAAATTTATGCTTTGGAGGGGAAATTTGGAGGGGAAGCAGAACTAAGACACTGGACATAAAAATATGTCCTTTCCTCTTTGACACCCAACTTACCCAGGCTTAGTTTGCACCATGAACATAGCATGCCTGCCCTTTCTTTTTCACCAAGTGACCTACGCCAAGCCTTCACTGCCAGCTTGTTTAAGCAGTGCCACAGCTGTGACTAGTTGAGAAGGACACGAGTTATAGTTTGGTCGATCTTGGGGCAACTATTTAAAAACCCCCATTATGGGTGAACTATGGACAGACAGGTGTGCTTGGTTTTAGGATCACTGAAAAAGCTCTTAATTCGTCTGCCCCTTCTCCTTGTGCCAGCTATCTGCCCAGCTTTAAGTATCCCAGTTAGAGGCCAGCCTGAAGCTACCGAGAGATCTCAGAGAACACGGAACAAAAAAGGGGTTGACAAGAAACACAATGTGTGTCAAACACAGAATATATTTTCAACTTTTCATGAAAATGCTGTGATTAACAGCTCTATGGACCAATGGGTCACCCAGCCTCTCTAAATGTGATAGCAACAGGGAATTAAAATTTTACTTCATAATCCTTCATTCAAAGGCAATCTTTTTCAATTAGTTTTCAGACTTGTGCTGCTACTGAAAAAATGAAGTAGGAAAAACACATTTTCTTTGACCTGCAAATGATTTCATCAACCATATTCCTTTTAATACACAACTGCCCACCACTACAATTGCTGAAACAAACACCATTACATTTGAACTTCAAGAAGATTTACTTGAACCAGAGGCAGCCAGCAACAGAAGAATTTTAATGACTGTGGGAGGATTGTTGGTATTTTAAGAAGTCTTCTAAAACCTTTTGAAGGATTTGAGATAAGTAAAAATAAGTGGAGCAAATTTTTTTCCCTAAGTACTTTGCACCATGTTTTCACATAGCAGAAATGAGTTCTACAACTGCGCAATGAAGCTGGAAAATCTGAACAGAGAAGCAAACGTTAAAAAAGCATCTGAGACGAAACCAAGTGGCATGGGAACCACTCTAAAGAAGAGAGCAAATGAATCCTTCTATTCCAAGCTCTTGTTTTTATTCTCTTTGCTCACAGCAGCTTTAAGTTCATTAGCTTGCAAAGAAACACTCAATCCACAGATCAGATTTCTCAAGGATATAGGGAGATCATGTCAACAAAACAAAGTACTAATTAAATTTTTAAACAGCAGCCACATGCTCAGTGAGTTTCTCTAGTGGAATCGTATATGCAACATTTTCATCCTGTTGCCTTTGATCTAAAGCATTGCACTTCACCTTTTAGAAGAAAAAGCCACCTGCTGCCAGAAGTGCTCCCGGATTAATCTACCCCACAACTGAAATTTAACTGCTGTTAAGAGTTCAAAAGGTCCAGCTTCTTGAATTGTTGAGTGCCTCCTTGGAGAGGGGCTGATCGATGTACCTGGGCAGCAACTGCCACCTGTCACAATTACAATGAGAAAAGAAAAGCCTCCTTGGGCATCTGTCTTCACAAGGGGCCTCTGGACCCACCCGCATTCCCTGAATGATCGCACCACTGGTTTAAAATTGTTCACCCACAGCTTCTCCAAAGACACCACACTTTCAGCACGGTGAACTGGGGTGAATGATTTGCTGCTCCTTCTTAACATCATCCTCCCAACCTATCCAGGAGAGATTCAGTAAAGAGCATGCAAACAGCAGTGAAAAGGACACTTAGAAAGGGCAACCCCCCAAAAAAATGAAGTGTCTGTGATGTCCTTCTTTTGTGGGGAAGTTGGGGACACAAAAAAGTGCTCTCCCTGGATCCAGGGAAGAAAGCAACTCCAAGCACTCTTGAGAAAAGGAAGTTGTTTTTCAGCCAGATGTCCCCTGTTTTTGGAGGCGCTTACCCTCTCCTTTCTTCTGCTTACCTGCACTAGCTCAAACATCATCCAGGCACTAAGAAAAATTTATGAGTGGCTTAGCAAGCAGATGCTTTTACATGAAGAAGTTCATACAGCCTGTTCTTCTCCTTCTCAGTACAGTTATGTGGATAAAAAACCCAAATCAACCTTTACATTCACTTGCTCTTAAACAGTCAGAAAAAAGAGCTGTTTTGTCCAAAGCAAGAGCAACATTCAATACCTTGGTCAACTGGCAGATAATGCTGTGTTTATCCCTTCTGCCCACTCCATCTTCCACAGTGTCCACACAAATTTGGCTTGACAGTACAGGTGAATTTCAGTTTTACTGAAAGCAGTGGCAAAATTCTCACTTTATTGAGAGGGGACAGATTTTGCTCACTTGCTGCTCTTCCCTCCCTCAGCAAGGAACTGCCTTTTCCAAGCAATTTTATGCTTGGAAGCATAAAATCCAAGCATCTCTTCCAAGCAAGAGATGCTAAAAACTCTGCTTTTTGCTGGGCTGACCCTCTCTCCTCCATTTCTTCCCTGCTCAGATGGGAGAATACTGTCCCTTATGTTACATTCCAGTATGATACTTTGATGGATACACCTCTGATTTTGTTTTGTTTGTTTGTTTGCTTTTTTGTTATAGAGGCAAATTACAATGAGGAAAATGGCCCCAGGAATTTACTGTTGATACATTTTACATTGTTAGGAGAACACACAGTTTCCCAAAGAAAGGTCCCAAGTTTTTTATCAGCAAGATCCCATCTTCGCTCACATTTACCCCTGTCAAAGAGTTTTGATTAATGTCACTGGTTCTCGGTAACTGAGATTCACACGAGTGGCATTTCTCTTTGAAACAGCCATATAAGAAAAAAATCCATCTGTTAGCTTAGCTATTCATAACAATGTGCATGTGTGGCTATTATATATAGCACAGTCCAGTCATTTGCAATAGACTACTACATATGTTGTCTCGACTTTACAAAATAAAATTGTACCTTGGCTTTTAGTAGCCCACTGCTTTTGAAATGAAGGGTACATCATTTAAAAGATACCCTACAAATATTTCTCAGTGCAAAAATGAAGAGGGTGTTTTGTTTTCAATTGCAAGAAAGGTTCCATAAAAACGCATACATTTTTTTCACGTTAAAAATCCCTCTGCTTTCTGCTGTGAACAAGAAGGGCATTCCAATGCCATAAATTCATTTTTTTTAAAATCTACCACCCTGACTGTAGCCCTTTAAGAGCCTTAGGGATGTGTCCTACTTCAAGAACTTGTCCATGAAAAACTTGGGACCCCTCACATGTTACACGTTTCATACCGCATTTCAAAGAAGAACGTTAAATACCTTGTGACTAGAGTACTGTTTATTTCATAATCTAAACAAACACTGGAATACAGTCTATGCTTTTCTACTTTCCTGCAGACTTTACAATGAGCTTCCCCCCCCCAATTAAAACAATCTGCATACACACAGAACATGCATGCTCTCTAATACCAGTAATGAAGGTAAGAAGAGTCAGTTTCCATCATCTTCCTGTTGCCTGTATTAGAAAAAAATACTTTTGTTTTTACTGTAGTTATGGCAGTGTGGCTAAGGATATGAAGACTAGGGCACAGTTTTACTCCCTGCACAGAAAATGTTCACCACAAGCATGCTGATGGTGATAAATATTACATGTCTATTAAATGATAGGCATACTTTTATCCCCTTTACTCCCTTTTTAAAAAGACTAAGTGGCTACATGTAAATGCAGTGAAGCAGGTATAAGCTTAATTAATCAGAGTTGATTCAGACTGGCACCAAGATACAGCGAAGTCCGACGAAGTCTCAGCGAGGCTTTCCATGGGCTACCGATGACCTCCGCCACAAGGCATCTGCCTTCTACTTTTTGAAAGTAGAAATCAAAGGCCTTGCAGCACGGCCAGTCCTGCGGATGGGGCAGACGGTGCCGGTGTGTCAGTCTCCCTGGAAAAGAAGCACTTGTAGTCCATTAGTGTTTGAGAAAACCTTGTGAGTGGGTTACCTTCCCCGGGGCCATGCAGCCACCCTGCTCCGCGGCGTAGCCCACTGCTCTTCATTGGCCACGCGGCTGGCTGTGGTTTTACACCACCGAGTGGTCGTTGCTGTGGACGCCAGCCAAGATGGTGTGGTTGAGTGAGGATGCCGACCGGTCTGAGCCTTCAGTGGGGCCATTGGCGCTTTCGCTGCGCTGGCAGCAGAGGATCTGTTTGAAGGTTGCGCTCATCTCCTTGTCCCGGTAGGAGTAGATGATGGGGTTCATGGCAGAGTTGAACTCCGCCAGGAGCAGGAAAAATTTTTCATAAGCCAGGACGTTGCACTGGGGACAGCAAACATCGAGGAGCAGCAAGACTAATCCTGGCGTCCAGCAGATTATGAAAGCACCTAGGAAGAGAAAGAGTGGACAAAACACAACAAAACCCACAAATATACTAAGGCACCGTTACTTGTCAAGACACTGTGAGAATCATCCAACTGGAAGAGGCAATGGTTAATTTTCTCTTTCAAGAGTATGTTCCCACACTATTTCTTCACTGACCTGATGAGAGGGCTGCCTTTCAAAGATCTGTAAATGGTTATGGGCAGCACATCAAAAGAGCAGGGCATTCCCCCCCACACTCACCATCTGAAACGTTCTCTGCTTGGCAAATACATTTGCATTTAAAGTTGATAATGAGGGACTTTTTTTCCCTTCAGCTAGAGACCTCTGACTAATCAATCTCTTGATCGGGAGAAACAATGCTGCAATTTACTTCTCAAACTAATAACAACAAAGAAAACCTTTCTGTTAGTGCTGTGACTGAAGCATCAGTAATAGAAAAAGAGCGGTGCAGGCAGCAATTCTCCAGAAAAAGAAAGCCTGGGTCTTGTTAATCCATTTCAGCCCCATTATGTAATGGAAAGTCCTAAACACACATCCTTCTTGCACTGAAATGTCGTCCTTCAACAGATCTACTTCTTTTCTTAGGGCTCTATTCAACAGAAACTCAGAGGCTCCTCAGGCTTCAATAGTGTAAATGCCAAAGAGCCTTACCCTGATTAAAATGCTTCGCCCTCCTTTCTCTGCTTTGCAAAGCTCTGAGGGGGACAAAAGCTGGAACAAAATTCAGAGTTCAATGCAGAAATTAAATCAAATGCCTTGCACTTTATTGGGAGTACTGAGTTAAACGAAGATGCTAACTCCTTGCAAGGTTAAGAGGTTTTAAATATAAGCACCACTGGGGAAGCCCCTGCACACCAATCATGTCAGAACAAAGACGGCACTCCTGAGGTTTTCCAGGCTGACATGCTTGGGTGAGGTGGAAACCAGAGTCTTATCATCAGCAGGCAGGCTTAGCGCAGGCAGCAGCAATAAGGGCTTCCCAGCACTAACCCGTGAGCACTGTTTTCAAACAAGTTCTCCTGTCACTGGGGTATTTATTTGCTAACATATTGCCTCTGTTTTTTTCTGCAGTGCTGTTCTCTGCAGGTCTAGCAGCTGACTACAGTCAGTCTCTGCAGCGTGCAGCCTTTTTGCCATGCCTGCCAAGAAGGTGCCAGCTATTTCCAGCTTGGGCAGTGGCGGCTGTAAGCTGTGCAGACACCTTTCCGTTTGGATACCAAACCCACCTAGATCAAACAGAAGAACATTTTCCAAAGGCCTTTGCAAACACGCTGGGTGTGCTGGGCTACAGACATTGGTTGACGACCAGGCAACCACACACAGGCTTTCTACACACAAAAAAGCATCCCTAAACTGAGCTTGCTTGCAACTGATGGTGCCACAGTGCCACTCAACGCCTATCACTTTGCTGACCAACAAAGCTCGCAAACGGAAAGAAGCTGGGAGGCGAACTGCCAGCTGCCAGTACAAAGCACCGATATATTTGGCCAAATGACTTCGTTAGCGGGCTGGCAGCAATTTTACAGAATAGGAATGAAACTCTCCCACGCCGAGGTGGCATCAAACACATGAATCCACTTCATAGCTTTTGTTTGCAGCTCTTTCGGATTCTAGCAGTCCTAGAAGAGAGTACTTGAAGCCCATGCAAAGGACTACGGTCTTTTGTCCCTTCCTTGTACCTGTTCCCAGAAGAGTAGAAAACTGCAACTCTTTATTTGCAGGATTGTCTGGGTTGATGCAGAGGCTGCTCTCTGCATGGAGCAGCTCTGCTGAGGTGGTTTCTGCAGAAACCAAGACAACCTTTCAAATTCAACCACTCACTGCTGAAACTGCGTGTTGTGTTCAACCTCCTAGCTAGTGAGGCAGCGGTGGACTTTGTTCCAGCTTGAGCATGTATTTTCTTCATTACAGGCTGCCTCGGGAGAACAACATCAGAGACGGGAACACTGCAAGTCATGGGATCTACAGTCAAGGACAAAAGACGATGACAGCATCCTCACCAGGCCTTTAGCAAAGAAGTCCAATGTGGGAACAATGGAGCTAACAGGAAAGCTCTCCTAGTGTTCAAAGTTGCAATTGAAAGCTTCCAATTTGCCAACAATTTTTTTTTTTTGGTTGGTTTTTTTCAAATCTGTTATTGAGAAACTAAATATGTCAAACAGAAAATTCTGTTGCTACCATTTCTGAGTAAGTTAAAGGCAGCAACAACATGAAGAAGTATGGTGAGGCAGGTAGGCATCTGCCCGTGAGAAAGTCCCAAAGACTTCGACAAAATTCCACATGCAGCCCACTGCGCTGACCACTGGTCTCACGTGGAGTTTCTGAGCCTCTCTGGGCTCCTCAGTGTCTCAGATAGGTCCAACAACCTACATGCTGAGGCATGACATCGTTGCACTCAAGAAGTGGACTGCAGTTGAGCAAGCAACTAAATGCTCTGTGCAGTTCATGCTACACTGAAAAAACATAAAAACAAAGGGTTGCCTTCCCACCCAGCTCTGGAAGTGAATGGAAGTCATTATTCTGCAAGTTGCCACCCTGCTGCTCACGCCAGGCCTGGAGCTGGGTCAATGATGCCCTGGCAGCCAGGGTGTCGAGAGGAGAAGAAACCCACGCTGCTCAGCTCCAGACCCGCTTGGGTAACGTGGGCTTTCGGCTGCCCTAGACCCCATCCGCAGACCAGGCTGACTTTCCAACCTGTTTCCTCCATGCGGCAGCAGTGGCAACACAGCACCCAGGACCACACCTTTGCACAAACAGGGCTAGCTTCAAGCTTCTGAACAGACAGCTCATTTGTTATTGGGAAGTAAAAGCCATTGAAGCCAACCCCATTCAGTCTAGTGGGTTTTGTTTTACTTTAGCCCCTGGGATTTTCCTAGCAAAACTTCCCACCATGACAATGGCTCCTGTGGCTTATTAAGTTAAGTGCTTGCAAATGGTGTCACAAACAATGCCTCGGGTTTTCTCACTTGTTATTTAACTGTCAGTACCCTGGAAAATACTGGAAAGCATCACTCACATTAAGGGCATGTTTGAGTTAGGTACAATGCAAGAAACATAAAAATGTCAGGCTCCTATTACTTCAGATTTAGGAAGCATCATCTGTTAAACACGGAATTCTTTCCCTGGAAGGAAAAAAAACCTTGAAATTTATTTTTTCTACTTCTTACTTGGAATATTTGTCAAAGTAAAGTGATACTAAGCTAAAAGTGAGGTTAAATTCTTCCCCTTCCAGAAGTCTGTTCTGCATTGATTTCACCGAGAATGAAGATCCAAAAATATCACATCTAATAAAACAATGAGATCCAAAAGCTTCCTGCTGCCATATACTGAAAAGCCTTAAGCATACACCAAAATCTTGATGCATTTTTCTGCTCAGGAACAGAACTGAGAGCAGCCCAAAGTACAGTGTGAGTAATTTCCAGGTGCACCTTAACATTTCATAAACTCGGTCAAACCCACGCTACGACGACGTACAAAGCAGATCTATTGCATTCAGTGAATCAAATCTGATCATCTTCCTGGACATGTCATTGTCACACCACGGCACTAGAAGAGCCCAACATGCATGAATAAAATCGCAGATGGTATGTCCTTGGGTGGCTGAAGAGCACTGTTGCCTGGACAGATAGCCTTGGGGTGACACCTCCAACCTTGGCAGTCCTTAGAGGCGCTGGCACCGCACAAGCTGACTGAGCTGTTAATTTGCAGCAGGAGGAACATCCCTATGGTGCACGGCCAAGGTCTGCCCTGTGGGTCTGGCAAGAAGAGGAAGAAATGCCCATCAGGCTGAGGGGCGAATGGCTAGCCATGAGACAGGAAAGCTTGAGGGAACCAGAGAAATGCCACTGTGTCTTTTAAAAAGATTTAAGGAGACAAGAGGGGAAGGGTCCCTATAGACTGAGCAGCACATTTTACAGCAGGAAATCTGAGTTACAACAAAGCAGTCATGACACTAATCTCATTTTCTGTTGCTGTGTAATACCTCTCACCCAGGGCTGAAACTCCAGCTCCTCGTGCATAGTCTGTCTTGCTGCACTGTGGCAGAAGTCCACTGGGGGCTTTCCAATGACCACGATATGACTACATCACATCTGCCTTGAACCCTCGTGTTGTGCACCAGTGTGGATTGTATTTGCACGGTACTTGCATGCTTGGAAACTCCTGGGTAAGCGTGGCATGGCCTCACAGCAAGATTTGATTGCAAGAGAGTAAAGACGGTTGTAGGCAGTAGGCATATAAAACCAACCATGATAAATCACATAAAAATGAATGACTAGAAAAACAAAAGAGAAAACAACTCCAAAAAACAGCAGCAGAAAAGAAACAAGCTACATGAGAATAAACACTGACAAACTAGTCACTCATTACTAGGTCCTTGGTCCTCTCAGGAATGTTTGCAAAATCAACACAACAAACTGCAGACAGTACAGAAAGATAAATTAGGAAAAAAGGATATGATAGAAACAGCCTCTTAAAACACAGAAATATTAATCTAAGGCTGTACTTGAATGACTGATCACCTCTGTGCTGTTTCAGTCAAGCATGCCTGCTGCTTTAGTTTAGCACTGAGCACTGACCATTTGGGATGACTTTTTTCTTCTACCAGTGGAGACCGTCTTAAATTCATGCCTGTATTTACAAAAACTTGGTAAGAACCAAAGCAAGTAAGAGCCCCCCTTCTGAAAAGCAGACATACCCGGAGGATCTGACATAGTGGAAAAGAGGTTGAAGAGCAGGGAAAAACATTGTCAGTTTGTCCTGTGGAACTTTCTTTTGTTTTTCAAAGAGCCAAAAGGCAGACACTGCACAGATCCAACCCAGGCCCGGAGAAGTGACTTCCAAGTGACAGTCCCTCCACATGCATGGCAAGAGCATTTGGTCCAGTTTTATCTTAGGGCTGCAGACCAAACTGTTTTATTGCTGCTGCTGCAGATGGAAAGCGAGCCTTGTTTTAGTGGGACACCCATCAACTGCAGTATATTTTTGTGTTAGGCTTCGCTCTGGGGAGGATGTATGAAGTTCACAAGCAACATGCTGGAGGCATGCTGGCACCCAGCCCCTGGGGACCGCTCGGGGCCAGCCCTGGCAGGGGGTGGCACGGAAGAGCACCCTGAGGCTTGCCTGCCGTCCGCCTCCCGGCAGCTCCCCAGGGCCGCAGTGTCCCTGTGCCGCCCCAGGGGTGGGCAGCAGCGGGTCAAGAATGCAGTTCAGCCTCCGACTCCCAGCCCAGACACCAAGGACCCGCACACGGCCACCTCCCAGTGACCAGACTGGACAGCTACTTGTGAAACTTCTCAGGTTAGCAGGTGAAGCATTTCCTAAGCAGCACTTTTTTTTTTTTTCCCCCTTTTGCCTTGGACAGCGTTAAGTCTGCGTTTATTTTCCTCTCACTCACTACAGCAAAATAAAAGCACTTTGGCTCCTGCCAAATCACACACCGCTGTCCCTTGGAGGCTCCAGTGGGATGCAGCTCTTGTCAAGCACACCAATTCTGAAACACCCCTTTTCTCCTGCTTAACCATATTGTCTCCCTTTCATGTGCCCTCTTCCACCCGTCTTGGCTGTTCTGGCATGGCCTCACACTCACCCTGCAAATTCCTCATACGGAGAAGTCCGTATGGAGGGGAAAAATATGGAAAGGGCCTCTTTTAGGGAATGAAAGGAGAGAAGGGGGAAAAAAGATCTCGCTTGTGTTTGCAGTTTTCTTAAGATTACAGAAACAGGATAAGGCACTACCATATCAAAGACAGAAACACTCCAGCTGAACTGCAGGGACACTTATGTTCTGCCACTGTTGCCCACCTCCCCTTGTCCACCTGCTGTCCTCTCCAAATCCCCTTCTATTCTCAGAGTGGCACTTGTGATGGGCGGCTACATCACCTCTTCCACTGGGACAACGGTGACCGACAGAGGAAAGGACACGGAGCAATCACTGCCAGTTACCAACAGGGAGCAGGGTCTTGCTGCACTTTCTGCAGGGTAAAAGCAATGCTATGGGGGAGACGATTCGTTTTATTTAACAAAACCATAGCCAAAAAGGGCTACAGAAATGCATGGCATTTTCCATGGCCTGATACAATCCCACCCTCAGCAGGGAAAGCCACTTGCTATGCTAGCCGAGGAGCAAGCTCATCAGCTGGAACACAACTGCACTTCTTCATGCCCTAGCCATCTGTAAACTGTATCAATAACCCTCCTTATCACACTGCGTATTATCTCTGTGTAGGATGAATAGAGATAAGTACTGCATGAAATAGCGCTTATTTATAGCTATGTATTGTTTTCCCCAGATACAAATATTAAAGAATGAAATCTAAAACGAATGCTGAATTATTATATGTGCAGAAGATCCATGAAAATAATTTATCACACTGTAAACATACAGAATGTAGGAGTGATTCTTCTAATCCTAGTCTGACATCATTTTCCCCAATTTTGCCATAACATTACTACAATATAGCTTATAGTTCTTGGTGGATGAAACACAGTTGTTGCTGTTATTTGTAGTTTCTGCTGGAAATAGTCAGCATTGGGGCAAGGTTTGCTTCCACTCATGGAATTTTTATGTGAAAAAATAAAATGTGACTACCACATATGGACCAGATTAACAAATGTAAAATAATCCTATGCTGAGTTTGGCAAATTCTGCAGAACTTCAGATATGAAAGGCTTGCCTCTCCATCCACAGACTCCAAAAGGCTTGGGGAGGATGACAGTGAAAGACAGCCCTTGAAAAATACCCCAGGCAGGGGAGAGCAGCGTGCAGCGTGCCAGTAAGAATGGTCTTGTTGAAAAGGGGGCTTTCAAAACCCCTTCATTTATTTAAGGTGCCTTTATTTAAGGAAGCTGTATGAATTTTGAATGAGTGGGACATTCACAGCACACGCCTTCTGCAGTTTCTGACTGAGTGCAAAACGCTGCTTTCTCTGACATGTGTCTGGGAGACTTTGACGCAGTGGCCCCTTTGGGTTTCAAGCCAAACATTTCTCTGGTGGGGCTGTGTGTGAAAGGAAGGGGGGATGTCTCCAGCAGTGTAAAATAGGAACTGAGAAACAAAGCAAAGCTAAATAAAATCTACATTCATATTCATGCAACAGTATCTGACGTGTACTTCTCATAAGATGATTTGGAGCAAGAGGACCCAAGCAAGTAAGAGAAAATATACAACTAGGGGGCATACGGGAGGAGCCGGGTGGTATGAGCTATCAGCCTCTCTCTCACAAAACTGCACTTGCCCCATCCTTGGGGACCCCCATTCTAGTCTCCCATGAGCTGAACAGCTCTGAATGTGCAGATTCTAGATAAAATCCTGACCTCGGCTTTTCCAGGTATCTGAACTCAACATGAAAAGTTGACAGGTTTGCCAGATTTTTCAGTCTACTGCACCCATGGCTTGCAAAGGGATTTTTAAATAAACTGTTTCTGCTAGTACTGCATCCATTCCCTGGTTTCCTACCCTCTCCACAGCTATACGCACATGCACACTCTAACCTCTTCCTGAATCCTGTTCTGGGACTTCGAGCTGTTGAGTTTGGTCAGACTTTGCATGAAATAACAGTTGGATCATGTAGGAATACAGAAATCATGTCTTGTTCCAAAACTTATTTCCCCTTCCCATGAGGAATACAGTATGTGTCTGCTTCAAACATCTGTCTTCACCTTTGAACTCCTGTGCACAGAATTAATTCGGTGTTTCAGGCGTGGCTATCTTTGTCAACAAACCACCCCCTCTCTGAGGAACATGGATGCTTCCCTACTGAAGCATTTACCTGGTTTAAAACATGCTAATGACTTAACACGAAAGCTTCCTTGGGGCTCTGCCTGTGCTCTAGCTGGGCTGGGAGGAGCAGTATGCCTTGCCCACAAAGACTGAAGTTCCAGTGTACGTTAGCATCACCTCATTCTGGGTCTTAATATTCAGTATTTCACCTGTTCATCCCTTTAATCCTCATCACCTTCTTTCTTTTCAGAAAAAATAAAATAAAGTAAAAAACTCTCCCTACATGGACGTACAGTCTTGACCACAACTGATACTCCTGCTGGCATACAGACTCCTTTGCTACAGGCTGGCTTCTGCTCTCCCTGTTCTCTTCCAAAGCTCGCGTTGCCACACTACTCCTGACAATTTATCGTTTAAATACTCACTCTTACAAATTCCTCTGTAAAATCTTTAGGCCAAGGCCCTCCTTTTAAACCAGACACACTTCTGCATCTACACCTGCTGCACACAGGGCCAACTGAAGACACACCTGACGCACCGTGGCGTTTCACAGCGTGTCAACAAGCAGCATTAGCCAACAACCCCATTGGCACCCCTAGCTCCACGGCCGCCGACTCTGAGCATGGAGATGCTCAGACAGAAAACACCTGCGGTTGGTGGGGCTGCCTCTACAGCCATCACACCTTCCTGTTTCTCGGGGTGGCTGACAACTTTGGTCTTCTCTTCCTGCTTCAGTTTGCAAGCCCAGACCAGAGGTAACAAAGAGCAGATTTCTCTCAGTAGGACTCACAAATGGCAGCTGTGGGAGTCCTCATGAGCTTGGTGTCTGCAGCACTTTGCGCTTGCCGCCCCTGAGTGCTTGCTGCCAAGCGCTGGAGGCAGGGTATGCTGACACTTCGATTCCTGGCTTTCCTTCTGGAGGTCCTGTCTGCTGTGTGTCTTCCCACCTGGACCCTGGGTGGCCTTTCCACAGAGCCTGGCACCAGCTGCGGATGTTTCAGATACCACGTGGGTTTCCAAGCCCTTGCGTGTCTCTATAGTATCTGAAGCTTTTGAAGTTTTAAACAGCAACAGGCAGAAAAGCCTGGGGAGGACCAATAACAAAACAAAACAAACTGAAGAGAAAACGAGACATGGGCAGAAGGAAGCCATCAGAACCGACCGGTTTATTTCATGAATGCATGTTAAACTCTAACCCAGGTTAACACTTGCTTGGTGTCATTCTCTGCCTGCTGCTTGCAGTCCTGCAAAATGAGTTCGCTGGTCTCTGGCCAGCTGATCCAGCCACCCTCAAGTATTCCTTGGCTGGCATCTCTGAGGGAGAAATAAAGTGCTAATGCAAATGGAGGAGACCAGGACTGTTTTTCAACTTACACCTGCAAACCAAAGGTGTTGAAACCTCCTTGTTTCAAGTGTATGCTTGTCATGGTTTTAAAGAACACCTTGCAAAGATGGCATGTGCAATCCACTTTCCAAAAAGAAAACAAAAAGCTTGAGCCCGTGGCAATTTATCCGCATTCATTTGAATCCCTCAAATCAAAAGGTTGTTAAGGAAAATGGAATTTGCCATTGATCTAGTGACTGCAGGAAAGAGACAGTACTCCCTCCACTGCCCCCCACAAAAGAAGAAAGTAAGCCTTTTATCTATAAAAAGCATTTTAGACAAAAACAGGAAGTCATTAAATGCCAATGGTCAGGATTCCAACTGATTTCTAAATTCATAAAGATATGTGAGGCTAATCTCTGAATAAAAGCCTGGCTGTTGCCAAAGCAATCTGAGTATTTATCTCTGTGTAAAGACAAACAGTAGTCCCAATGGAGTTTCACTGTTGCCAAAAACCTGACATACAGAGGAAATTTTGGTGTCTTTTTCAACTTTCAGGCATTCTAGATGGGCCTTTATGCTCTATTATGGACACAAATGCTCCTACAGTCCCAAATCAGCGGCAGTAGCTTGGCTGGAAAAGAAGCACAAAAGCCCAGCTGAGAAGAGGCTCCTGAGGCTCATGGTACTGGTGTCCCTGCATCACGGTGACACAAGACAAACAAAGCAGGCAACAGATGTCTGGGGAAAATTAGGAGCAAGAAACCGTCTTTCAGTCCATACCTGACATCCTACTTGCATCCCCTAGTCCAAAGTTAGCAAGGATCCTCTTTACGGGCACTGATTGTTCATGGTCATGACTTGGTGCGCTGGGTGGGGGACAGACCCATCCCCAAATGGTAAGAGGACCCTGTCCTAGGTGTCTGGGTGAGGTTTTCAGGTCCCTGATGTGGAGCAGCTGGAGGTGACCAGGTCTGGTGGCAACGTGAACGTGCCTATGCAAACGTGAAGGCTCACTGCAAGAGGTCATTTGAGGCAGGAGCGGGACAGCTGGCACCCTGCAGGCAGGGCTCACAAGCCGGACTCTGTTCTGCCTGCCTCCGCAAGGTATATTTAGCATGCTTGGGACGTGGGTGTTTCACCGCTTCTCTAGTACCTGCAGTTTCCAATCACAGAAAAATCATCCACAGCCATGTTGAAAACACCCTGCTTTGCCCACTTTTCCTTTGGAAATCCATGTACCCCCTGCGGTACTCTGGTACTTTCCCAGGGACGGTCACAGTGCTACACTCAAACAATACAGTTTGTTTAGCAGATTTCACGCAACTTTGGTACAAGAGATTGTTTAATTGTATTTTATTTTGTTGTTAAGGACATTAAGTGTTACTGGTATTATGTTTGGATAAACTCCAGTTGCAACACAAGTTTCCAAATGAAGTACGGGCAGATGCAATTTAATATGTAAAGGACTGCTTTGATTCTTACATAAGATGAAACTAATAATATTAGAAGAAAAATATTAGCCTCTATCTGCTTCCTTAATAGGAATAAAATTTGTTTCTCCCATGCTAGTGCCAGACTGTGAATAGGAGAAAGTGTTACAAAAACGTAGAGATACTCTAAATGACTGTATTATATACCAGCTCTACCTCAACTGCAAGAAAACTGCAGGTGCTTTTATTTTTATATAGTCATAGTGCAATTTATCTGATTATAGCTAGCTGGTTAAGCTGTGGTAGACAGCCCTCGAGGCAATTTCATTAAGTCCAGTTACACAAAACAGTTTTAAGAAGCAGAATCCACTGTGACAGCTGTGCTCCTCTGGGAAAACGAAGAACATGAGCTCCAGAATGAAGTGGACAACAGGGGGAAAGCCCTCTTGGTTAAGGGGACGTCACTCCAGAATAAATGTTCCTGGAAAATCAGTCTGTCTTTTGGATATGTTAGGATAGCCTCCTCCCCAAAAAGACTTTCTACTCCTGGTCTGAATGTTAACTAATTACAATACTGCCTTAAGCAGAAGCAGCCTTGGACAGACTGTACATGAACAACGGTGCTATAGTAAGTCACCTGTACATCTCACCACCGAAGCAGTGTCAAGGCTGTACAGACGTTGCTTGGGCTATCAGACTACCAGCGAAGTGTCTACAAATAACAACGATAAAACAGAGGGAGGATAAAGCCTCATGATAGCAGGCAGACATGGCATTGCACTTCACAAGAGAAGCACTGAGTGAAGAATGACTCATATTTTGCTTGTGGTAAGTATATACTGACAGATTATCAGAAGGGTAAATTCCAGGTTTTAGCACTTCATTCTATACGTACTCATTTAAATCTGTCTAGATGAGGCTGATAACTTGGGCAGAAAATAGAGTTTTTGGTCTATATTTCTACGCTGAAGATGAGATATGGTTTAACAGGATGCAGCTACCTCTTGGTTCTCACAGACGCCTCTGAATTCCCTTAGAACATCTAATTTTCCCCATCTGGACAAGATGCCATTATATGGTAACTTATGTCTTAGGTGTCAGGGAGAATGAAAGATTAGTATTTTATCAACTTCTATGAAGCCACTCTCTGGATTCATTAAGAATACTATCATGCAGAAAGAAGCACTGCAACACTGTACAGTAGGTACTTTTTTCCCTGTCAGAAGTGTGTTTACCATCCTGCAGCATATAATTTTACTGTGGTAACGGCAGTATTTCCCATACTTAAAATGGTAAATACAGTGACCAAGTCTGGAAATGTTTCATTGCTGGTGGTAAATACCTGGATTTCAGTGGCAGCTTCTCTGTCATTTCCTTTGTATTTACCATTACAGAATCTATATTGATTTAAAGTCTTCAGGCAAACACAGAAGAGAGCATTGATAAAATCTAGCCTTTATTTCAACTCATCGCTTCAAGAATCGCATTGCCAAGCCATGCATTATACTTGGGGAAAAAAGGTGTGTCTTCATCTAGCCCTTTCTCTCACCAGTACACAGCTGTGGAAAAACCTGGGAATGCAGCTATTGGGGGAGCGATGCTTTGCACAGTTCTGTTTTATGTCATTAGGTCAGGACAAGCAGGCAAAAACCAAAGGAAGGGAAGAATTCAGAATGCAGTAGGCACTCTCATCACTACAAACAACGGAACCCCAGTCTCATTCACTTAAACAGTTAGCCATTAAAACTGCTTCTGAGTTAGACGGGTGATGCGTCCTCTCACTATGACCGTGTTTCCCCACATTTTGTGCATTTATCAGAGATGTAGTTTGATTTGGCATACTGAACTGATACCAGTGTTTCAGTTGGTTGTCGGCAGCCACGCTCTACCTTTGACAGTCTGCTCTCCTGTTCTAAATTCAACCCCTGCTAAACAAAGCATGGCACCTAAAAGTGTCCAAGAATAGCACTTGCCTTTCAGCTACCGTGCTAGCACCACAACCTGCGTCACTGTGGCTTAAAGATTTCTATATAAATAGCCTCTGAAACCACAAGAAAGAGCACTATCATACTGTTTTGAAGGTTGCTCAATCTACATGTTTCTGAGGATGTGACTCCTTTGACCTCTGGCACACAGTTTGCTCCAGTGTCCCCTAAAAGACTGTAGATTTTGGCTATGATAAAAAGGAACAATAATAATGAAGGAAAAAAAAAAAGGCACTAAGTCTTCTCTTTCAGTTCACTTACTCCCACCTACTCATGAAAGAGCAATTGTATTGCAGCAGAAACGCTTTCAATGCCAAAACTGGGCTGCTTCCCAGCCACCTTCATCTCTTTCAGGGGTGTTCATGAGAAGTGCCAGACAAAGGTCATTTAAATCCAGACCCTATCTACCAAGCAAGGAAGGAAGAGGCGTTAACATTGCTGCTTTCTCTGTAGCATGCCTTGGCTGCAGCTCGGCTTTGTCCGGGGTCTTCTGCTGCTGGGCATGAAAGAGCTGTCTCTGTTCCCACTGAACTCTTGGCCTCTCTAATGAGACTGCCAAAGATGACAGTAATTATTTTCTACTGTCACCTGTCTTCAGAGTAAGGGCAAAGCAACTCGTCTCTCGCAGTGACACAGAGAAGGCAGGCTGCTGCGAGCGCAGAGCCCGTGGTGGTGCTCACGCAAGCACTCCCCACAGACCTGCCGAGGAGCGCGCTGCTTCTGCAGGGCAAGAACTTGAAAATTCTTCCCTTTTAGCACTCTCTGCTTGCCAGGGACTTCAGTCCTCAAGGGATAAGGGATTTAGATGCCATTCAATGTAAAATCTTTGGCAGTCGGAAATGAAACCGTCTAGAAGTTTTCAAAACACAAAAGACAATTCTGAGATGCGGACCGAGCCGATCTGGTAATAATTTACATCACCATTATGTACGGCAGGGCAATACTTTACTTTTTAAAATAACCACTAATGACAGTTTGATCATATGTGGCAGATCAGCTACATACAGTGCAGGCCACACCAATGGCTGCCAGAAGCAGAAGATAGCCGTGAAAGCGTTTGCTTCACACTTGGAAAGCCTCAGACTGCATGCAGTGAATGACAAAGCAGTGGCATCCAAAAAGCAAGCCTAATTTGTTCTGCATGCTCTGAATGGCCCTTAGATCTGTCTAATCCCCTCCGATTGATCCTGCACGCTTCGTCCACCAGCCACATCTGCACGGCATGCTGCTTTGATCACTCCATGGGAACAGGCTCTAGATGCAGGGCTGAGCTGCCTGCTCAAAGGAAGGGGACAGCATATAAGCAGGGAGCCAGCCGTCAAAGAAACTGTAACTCCACTGACTTCCACAAGCAGTGGTAAAAACAGTTGCAAATGGTACAGCTGCACTGAAAGCAGGCCTCTCAAAGACAAACAAAAGGCTCGCTCATTTTCTTTCTGCGGAAAACCACAAGACGTTTCTGCAAGGTTATCAGTCCTCAAAAGAATGTCTTAGTATGTTGAGGCCACCTACTGTTATCACATCCTTCTACAAGGTTGCGATCATGGATACAGGTTGCAAAATAGAAAACCTAACTAGCATGAACAGCAGCTGTTGCTCCCCGATGGGAGAGGAACCGAAGGACCAAGACTGCTGCCAAACCATAAGGCAATTTCCAGCTGGATTACCTTCAGCAGCTGCACAGGTCTGCAGCTCACCTGTGGGGCTGAGGAAGCAGCGAATTGACGGACTAGCATAAAGGTTGAAACAGGGCCATGATGATTAAAAAAAGACACTTCCTCAAATTCCTACTGCCAGCTTCTGAATTGCTCCATGTTGAAAAAACCTACAGTACCAAGCAGGCAAGCTATGCCCACTGGCACTGCTCAATGGTACCAGCACATGTCCAGGAGGTGGAACCCGGGGACACAGGAAATGTTTAATTGCAATGCCGGCTATCAAAGCACCTACACCGAGTACTCCTCCTCCAGCACACACCCAAAACAGTGCCTGCAGGACCATTCAGATGTTTTAACTCAGCACTGCTCACAGTAGTTTAAGTCAGATCATTTGGGGACAGACACACTGATATATGAATTCGCAAGACTTCTGCAGTTGTTTTTTTAGCAGATATTTGTGGGCTTGCACCTAAAGCAAACGGGAAGCTGCATGAGATAAACTGAGACCTTTGAGGCAAAAGGCCCTGCACCGAGGAATTTTTGGGTTAAAAAAAGGCAAAAAAGCAATTAGTGCATTGTAAGCAAGTCGCTTGCAAAATCCTTCAACTCTGCAAAGTAATTGCTTCCAAGAAGTACCTCTGCTGCTCTAAATGAAATACACAGCTTTTTTTCTTCTTCAGAAAGGAGTAAAACCCCTAACTATTCAGCAACACACTGAAGGAAGCCAATCAGAGCTGACCTCATTTTCTTTTAAAATGTTTTAACAATAAAAGGAATATTGAGGTAAACTCCAACACAGCAGCACTGTGTAGGGAAGGCGTGAAAAGGAGGAGCCCTGATACAAACTCAGATCAGCCTTTGCTGGACCTCATTTAAAGGTCCTGGTGATACCTGCTGGCTTCTCACCATTTTTCTGCAGAGCTCAGAGCAGTGGCCATAACAAAGCCAGGCTAGCAAAATTAGTACGGCAGAGTAGGCCATTTTGATGCTGTAGGAAAAGCCCATGTTTCCAGCTGCTTGTCTTTAATAGACAGGCTTTGTAGCCTGGGGATTGATCGCAGCTGTGTCTCAAATAATAAAGAGCCAAACCAACCACCACAAGAAGCTTCAGATCTGCTGGGTTCTTACTAGCTGTTTGGTAAACTATGAGGGAAGAAGAGCACAGATTTTGTGTCTATGGTACCTTCTTGGAGAGGCAAGCAACAAGGGATGAGTCCACTTGTTCCTCCTCCAAAATCAGTCAGCGTTCAGCTTCCTTAGTCAGCTGGTGATGCCACAAGTGTATTTACGGCCACCAGTGCTTTCTCTGTTGTCCTGCCATCTGAACCCTGATATTGTAGCTGTGTTCATTAATGCTCTATCTGTGCACATGAGAATACGGGGCTGGGAACAGGGCAATGACCAGGCAGGTTTTCCAGGCTGACTTACTGCAAGTTTGATGATTCCATGGTATTTCCAGCATGTATCACTCACTGCTTATATTTATCATTGACTACGCTCCTGCCTTAAACAGCATTTACCTGAGAAGGCACGTGCAAGTTTCACCAGCTCTAATGCTTTTAAGAATGTAGCATCAGTGTACGCAATGAGGCTGAAGACAGCTATGGGTGCAGGGCAGGTAATGTGGTCTGGGCAGGACAGAGTCTTCACTTCCTGCTCATTTCATCAGTGTTTGGCTGATCTTATCTCTGAAGCCGGCTGAGTGCTTTGAAAGCCTGCAGCATTGGGATCCCATCTGAGCCGCTTGGGTTGGTGAGCTCTTGGGCTCCAATGCAGAAGATGTTCCCGGTTGCAATTGAGCTGCCCTCCTCCTGTATTGACACAGCTTACGTGTGGAGTTAGTTCTCCTCCCATCTGACCCACAGCTGGAGAAGCCCAAATCATGGGGGTTTTGCAAAACCCGAGCTGTGCGTGCCTGGGGAAAGGAATGAGCAAGAATGGGGAGGCACAGGAGCGCTGCTGGACCCTGCTTCCCCTCTTACCCTCCCAGAACCAGGAGAGTTTTGCCCCAGCAAGTCATAAACAGTGTCACACTCAGTGCTGGCTCTTGTTTTTTCTCCACATTGGCCAGGGAAGCTCCCTTGTGATTAAAGCCTGCTACTGTTGCCCATTGCTGTGACTGTCCACTGGCATCGATGCTCTGTATGTTACTGCAATTGGCTATACGTTACATTCATAAAAAAAAAAAGAAAAAAAAAGGCACCTGTAACTGATCCACAGCCTGGGTATTCCTCATCTCCTCCTTATTCTGCATCACAGAATAATACCTGTATTCATCAGGGTCACTTTGGGAAGGAGTTCAGGGTTGATGGGAGAGGGCTGAATGCAGAGATGTCCCAGGGTTCAGTCATGGCTGTCAAACATTGCTGCTAGCAGCAGGTCTGAGCTTGAATGTTGCTGCAGTGCAAGCATTTTGAGTGGAAAATTCAGTCATTCACACTAGCTGGTGCAGGGCGCAGGCAAGAGCAAACGTACCAAAAAGCAAGGAAATAAGTTTGTCCGCAAAACGCAGTACACACTATCAGGAGGCTTTGAGATAAGCAGAGATGACCACATACAGTACAATGAGCACAAGGAAGGGGAAAGGCAGAGGAAAGTATACCAATGCCTGTAAAAGCGTTGCACATCACTGCAACAGACGCATGTAAACATTTAAAGATGCAACTTAAAACTTAAATCTTTTCCCCAGAAATGTTCTATTGAGACGTATGTGAAACAGATGATGAGACAACCCCAAAAGTTGTTTACAGCAGAAGAGGACCATACATGACCTGCCACCTCTCCGTATTTCTCCGTAGCTGTGCTTTCTGAATTTCATGACACTACGGAAAGCTGTCCCATTAAGCTGGCATCACGAGAGCATCAGCTGTCTCCTTCCTGTGAGGAATAACCAGCAGCACAAACTTGCTGACAAAACCCTTCCTTGCCACAATTCTTAGGTAATTTTTCTGGGAGCATTCATACTTAAAGCAATCTGCAACACGCTAAACGGGAGAAGGAAAGGAGTGCGAATTAAGGAACGGTACTGATTTCTCTCTCTGGCTCATTTAGCACTGTGTGGCTTTTCAAAAGCATGTTGTTATCACAGGGCTAGGAATTATTTAATGCCACTGTGGCATTGTGTTTGTGTTGCCTGGCTTCCAGGACATGTAACTGTTTTGTTGGTTTTTTTTTTTGTTTTGAGGAGTGGTGGAAGCAAAAACACTGGTGCACCTCCATGCCAAGGGAAGTGACGGGACAGTCTGGGAGTCCTTGCTGGAAGATGCCCTGGAGGTACCAGGAGAAGAAGCCAGAGCAGCCTCTTACCTGTGGCTTCCTCAGAGAAAAGGGCCAAGCAGTTCACAGTGGTCCCCCAGGGAGACTCATGGCCACCCTCCATAACGCTCCCTGGCATTGCCAGTGAGCCAAAAACGGTGCTTATCGGAGGCAGACTCAAGCCCCAACGCAAACTCCCTACCCCAGCCATCTGCTGCGGTTTGGAGGCAACTGCTATGACCAGAATCTGAAGGCTCATCTTCCCAGTGCAGACCCACCACCTACGCCAGTGGGTTTTTTTCTCAAGCATTTGTAGTAACTCACGGCCAGGACACAACTGGAAGCAGTTCCTGCCAATGCATCACATGCAGACCAAAGGCATGTTTATCAGCTCTTGAGCGCTCATGAACTCTAAGCAGGTCCTGGAGCCAGAGCTGACACTGCCACAAAGAGGGCAGCTGTGGTCACAGCAATGAGGGATCCCCTGGAAAAACCTCACACCAAGGGCACTAATTGCAATACGCGTACACGCCCTTTAATCTCAAATGATGAGAATAATCTAATACAAGTCATCTCCATCTAAATTAAAAAACAATTCATACATGAAGTAAGATACGAAATAATTAAATATTTCCAGATGTTTCTGTTACTGATATCTCTCATGCTGGTTCAGGAAGTTTCCGAACCTATCGTTAGCCTATCAACTCTTCTCTCACAGCTCTTTAAAATGCTGGCAACGTGCCTGTCTTTTCGAAGCACTTTGCGTTTTATTTTCCTGGGGCATAAAAGATAGAGGTGTTTAAACAAAGAAAATATACTTCCAAGCTTCCAAGCATGTGGACTTTTTCTTTTTTTGAAAGTGGTCAGTCCATGTCACGGAAGTGGAGGAGATGGTTTCAAGATGTGGTGACATACATCTCTTATTATCACAGATCTCAGCACACGCAGAACTCCACCGTATCACTCTATTGCAAAATGCTGTGTGCAAAATCGCATACGTGTAGCTTTACAGGCAATTATATCAGGATACTAGTGCCTTTTCTATGCACTCTACTAAGACTACGTTCTTAAAACAAAAAACTGTGTAACACTTTAAAACAGTACCAGAAGCCTTCTGCTTGTGCTGACTTTTGTGTTTGTTGTGGTTTCTGCTTTCTTACATACATCTGAAGAGATGCTCAGTGAAATTGCTGCACCCAGCAGACATTTCTCTTCCCTGTTTGAAAGCAACAGCAGCAAAAAGAGGCAGTGAACTTGGACTTCAAATGAAAAGAAGAATGTCAAAGCTTCTCTAATAGAACCTCTGGCAGGTATAATATTTCCTTTAGTAGTTTTTGTTATTTTTTGGGAGATGGGCATTCAACAGTGCAATATGCAATGGAGACATCCCATAACTGACACTTTGCAAGATTCCCTTTACTGTATGAGTTAAGGATAACTCTTGATAGTCAGCCTGTGGATGCAGGAGACCACTCAAAACTTTTGGGAGAAAAGCATATTGTTTCAAAGTGAAGTGCATAAGGTACAAAGCTTATGAATGGATCACGCTCAGGGTTTTAATACATTTCATCACGGTTTTTTAGGGTCAAGGCCAGGTTTTAAAATCTGGTTCATGTCCCTGCTAAGATTTCACCAACGTTCGCAGTGAAATCCTGGTGTTAACACAACCAAATGCAGAACTTGTGCTTCAGCCAGCTCTGGATCCAGATCTCTTCATTCATTTTAAATGGAGAAGGAGATGTTAGAAATTTGAGGCACTGTCATACGCACTGTATCCTGGAAAACTGCTACATCTGCGGATGAACAACCCTCCTGAAGGGAAATACTCAAACAGGCACAATTTCTTTCTGGATCAAGCCTTGACGGACCATTATCTCTGTGCAATCTACTTTCTCAATTACTGATGCTCAATCAGGTCCTGAGCTTAGGAACTGGAAGTATGTGACAATCAGGTTAAAATAACACAGAATCACAGAATCATTAAGGCTGGAAAAGACCTCTAAGATCATCTAGTCCAACCATCAACCCAACACCACCATGCCTACTAAACCATGTCCCAAAGTGCCATGTCTACACATTTTTTGAACACCTCCAGGGATGGTGACTCCACCACCTCTCTGGGCAGCCTGTTCTAATGCCTGACCACCCTTTCAGTAAAGAAATTTTTCCTAATATCTAATCTAAACCTCTCCTGACGGAACTTGAGCCTGTTTCCTCTCGTCCTATTGCTAGTTACTTGGGAGAAGAGACCAACACCCACCTCACCACAACCTCCTTTCAGGTAGTTGTAGAGAGTGATAAGGTGTCCCCTCAGCTTCCTCTTCTCCAGGCTAAACAACCCCAGGTCCCTCAGCCGCTCCTCACAAGACTTGTGCTCCAGACCCTTCACCAGCTTCGTTGCCCTTCTCTGGACATGCTCCAGCAACTCAATGTCCTTCTTGTACTGAGGGGCCCAAAACTGAACACAGTACTCGAGGTGCGGCCTCACCAGTGTCCAGTACAGGGGGACAATCACTTCCCTGGTCCTGCTGGTGACACTATTTCTGATACAAGCCGGGATGCTGCTGGCCTTCTTGGCCACCTGGGAACACTGCTGGATCATGTTCAGCCGGCTGTCAACCAGCATCGCCAGGTCCTTTTCCGCCAGGCAGCTTTCCAGCCACTCTTCCCCAAGCCTGTAGCACTGCATGGGGTTGTTGTGGCCCAGGTGAAGGACCCGGCACTTGGCCTTGTTAAACCTCATACGATTGGCCTCAGCCCATCGATACAGCCTGTCCAGGTCCCTCTGTAGAGCCTTCCTACCCTCAAGCAGATTGACACTCCCGTCCAACTTGGTGTCATCTGCAAACTTACTGAGGGTGCACTCGATCCCCTTGTCCAGATCATTGATAAAGGTATTAAACAAGGCTGGCCCCAAAACTGAGCGCTGGGGAACACCACTTGTGACCAGTCACCAACTGGATTTAACTCCGTTCACCACAACTCTCTGGGCTCAGCCAGTTTTTTACTCATCGAAGAGTACACCTGTCTAGGCCATGAGCTGCCAGCTTCTCCAGGACACTGTGGGAGACAGTGTCGAAGGCTTTACTAAAGTCCAGGTAGATAACATCCACATTTGGAAAAAAGTATCTTTTTGGTGTCAAGTTTCCCAGAGCACTAAGGAGGGGTCATAGTCTTCCTAGAACAAGCAAAATTTTGGGGAGCTGGGGAAAAAATGTATCCTCTGCACCTCTAACCACTGCCATGAAGGAGGACCTGCCCCAGCCCTGCTTGGTGTCTGTGGGCTCCAATGAACCCAGAGGGGGCTACTCGAGGCAAGAAATCCCCAACCCGCCCAAAATCTCAGCAGCAACAGTAAAACAACCTTGGCTGACCAGTGGCCAAGGGCAGCAGGCTCTGTCGCACCCCTGTGCCCTGCTCCCTTGGACCTGCCCAGCCAGGGAAGCTGGGAAGCAAGCGCCTGCCCACCCAGCTCTGCAGGCAAGGTACTCAACACTCCTCCCACCGGGGTAGTTCTCTCCTTCGGTCAGAGAGATAAATCAACAAAAGCGCTCAATGGTGAATATTTAATTGCACTATTTTCTAAACCTTCCAACGGAAAAATTTTAAAGTTCCATATCCGAAATTAATGTGGGATCTTTATTTATTTATTTTTAATTCTTATCAACTCAAAGCTTCTAGGGAATTCAGAATTTCTTCTGAATGATAAGCATCTTGCAGATGGGTATGAAACAGGCAATTTCAGCAAAAACAAAAAGCCCCTGAAACATTTCAAAAACTAGAAGAACATTTAAACAATTCAGCAAAAGCATAGTGAATTAAGACCTCCCTGTTAACTAAAAGATGTTTGCTTGTAAAATCAATGTTCATATCCATAAAGGAAATGTAAGAGGTTAAATCCTCAATGCATGTTACCAATAACAAACAGTTCAATTAGATCTACTTTTACAGTTTAAATACATCTATTTTTAATGCACACTGGAAAAAACATGCCACTGGCAGGGTAAAAATGCAACAAATGCTTCTTCCATTTTACATCCTGGTTCCAAAAACTCAGGAAGAAAATTAATTTGCTCTTCTACCAGGAGTAAATCTCTATACGCTGGATATTTATGACTACGACAATGGTTTGGAGGAAGGTGGCTACACTTTGTTTTCTGGAAATAGGCCTGGAATTGCTCTTCATTTCCACGCCATGAGACAGGAGAGCCCGGCAGCCCGGTCCGGATCAGAGGCACCCAAGATGGGGCCACTGGCGCTGGGGGACAGGGTGGTCCAGGCTGCCATGGCCCCACAACATCCTCCCACAGCTCACGCTCCCACGTACCGTCCCCATGGCTGGGCTGGCTCTCAGAGGTGCTGCTCCTGCCTGCCAGCTGAGTCAGGGCAAAGCCACAGAGATAAAGTTATACATAAAGAAAGGGAATGGAGAGATGGGAACAGAGGGAGGGGAGAGGGAGGGTAGGTGAAGAATCAAAAAAATTTAAATAAAAGGAAAATCTAATGGGAAACAGCATCAATCACTACTGTGTTCTCTGGAATGTGCTTAAAAGGCCACATTTCTTGAGCGCATACGGCTTTGTACACACCTCTCACTCACTTGGTGGGGCAAGCAAGGCAGTGCTGCGTATCTGAAAGCCTTCTGCTCTCTAACACCACCACACAGCAGCACACGGTGAACGCAGCACTTGGGTATTTGATGGATTAATAGACTGAAAGCTGAAGTGTTCATCTAAAGAATGCTACATTAATTATTTCCAGTTAATTAGTTTGCTTTGTTTGTTTATTTAAACTGACCCCTCCTCGCTCTAGACTGAACCAAGCCAAGCTTTTCTGCCGGACAGACAGAAACCATCACAACTCATTCCATGCAGAACACTGGCTAAGCAGCCAAGGATTAGATGCTGATTATCCTCAGCGAAGGACCATTTTTAATCCCCATCGTCTACAGAAGCCATATAGCCTATTAATCAATATCCATTCCCTTTACCTTTTTGGCGTAACAAACATAGGAAGAACATTAAGCTATAATGATCAGTCAGCAGACTCTGATACTACTCTCTCCTTGTTGAAGGAGAGTAAATCCAAAATGCAACTGGAAGGCAAAGCCCATCCACAAGGCTGAGCATCAGGCAGCAAAGAAGCAGCAAGCAATGATGCCGCGGCACCCAGCACCCCTGCACCTACGTCCCACAACATTGCTTCCACCTGGGGCAAGGACGTTCTAGGAAATGGGTTGCAAAATGCAAAAACGCACAACAGGGACATGCAGAATGACATCGAGGGGCCAAGCAGGAGAGGGAGTTTTTGCAGGTGGCCATTTCGTGCACCTTCCGTCCCTGCAGTGCGGAGCCAAGCACCCTCCCTGGGGATGGGAACAGTGCAGGCAGGAGCCCCTGCTGAAACTTAGGGAGCAGGGACCAGAGCCAGCTGCCAGATTAACAGACCTCTCGGGGAGTCTGCATCTTCTCTCCTCACTGGGGGCTGACAGGCTTTTTCAACAGAGATCTCATTAAGCCTGTAGTGTGCATGAGAAAGAGAAAGGAAGAAACCCCCATATCTTCATGTCTTCAGAGTTAAATCCTGCAGATCACCCTATACTCTGGCACCAGAACAAAAGCAGAGCAAGTGAAAAGCTGATTTGCTTCATTTCCAATTTTGCTGTGTGACATAACAAGCACATATATTGAAATAGTAATTAAAAAATGTGGTATCTCTTTAAGGAACAATGAATACATTCCATCACTGTATACTATAAAAGATACTTCCAAAAGATGCTTTGTTGAAATAAATTAATAATTCTTCAGGGAGCATTCGCACAAGTTCCAGAAACTCTGCCAAGCATTATCAGAAATGCCAATTTCTTCTGTATTTCACAACGTACACACTGTATCAGCTTCAGTGACCAAGGTACTGCATCTCTTCCACTCTCACCTAACAGTGGCAGTTATGTCCTTTTCTCTAATATGAATTATTGACTTGTCAGCTTCAGAACAAGAATTTTAGTCAGCGCATTTTCTTGGGGAATGATTCTTCAGTTTCCTAAATGCTGCTTGATATGAACCATCATACAGGGGAAAAAACAAGTAAACAGTTCGCAACTGCATGCTTCAAATTAACCTTATGGGTAGTCAACCTCTGAAACAAAATACAACACAAATTAAAATTCACCCAATTTACCTACTCATCTTGCCTGAATATAAGTCTTTCCTTCCTGTTACTGTCAACCTTATAGTTTGGTTTGGTTGTTTTTTGTTTTTTTTTTTAGCCTTTAAAGGCTTGTGCACCACCTACCACATCCATCCTGCACATTAAGATGGGAAACCCTTTCAGTAAGCCACTGGTATCTGTGTGGCTTCTAGCAGCACAACCTACATTTCACGTGATTTCTGTCAAGTCACGTAGAAGACCTTCTTCAAAAAGTATCTTCCATGGCCCTGAAAGGTACATTCATCTCAATGCAAACCTCTTTCTGTTTTCAACGCTCACGCCTGCAACTGGAGTAACTGAGGAGTTTCATTTGCAGCTAGTGCAGTTGATTGTGGCTTTACATGCTCGAGAGCCTACAGCAGAAGAGTAACTGACCACACAAGCCTTTTGCTGTTTTGAAATTGTATAAAAACACTCCATATCTAGCTGACAAACCATACGCTTGAAGTGAAGGAATAGGTACAAAAATGGAGGCTTAACTCTGAACTATTTAAACGCAGATCATAACCTCTCCCTCTCCTTCACAGGTAGACCAGCGTCTCACATGGAGGACGAGACTGAAATACCTGCAGATGTCAGCAGGATCACAAGATACTACGTTCATCTCTTGAGTTAAGGTGGAAGAACAGCTTGCGGTCTCCTCAGACGCACTCTGCCACTCCTCCAGGAAGCAGGAAGGGCAAAGTTTTAAAGTTCCAAACTGTTAATATGTGTTTGGAAACTCAAAAGGTAGTTCAAATGAGAACTCCAAGAAATACATAGCAGTGGCTTTTGTGTGCAACAGCATATAAAGGAGAGAGCTGCTGGGGAGGGGAGGCTAGATAACGTCAGTTGGAAACCCAGACAGAGCAGAGGCTTTTGATTCAGAACTTAAAGAGCCAAATGTCTCTCTGCATTGACATACCTTCAGAAATGACCCACTGGAAACTAAAAATATGCTCTTTATAGGGTGGAAGGGCAGTCCCAGCCTTTATATTCTTTGGCTTCCATGCAATCCTTACTTTTTTTTTTTTTGCTTGGTTACATGCATGGCAAAGGCAAGGGATCTCCTGGAAAATGAACTGGTCAGCACTGAACTCCATGTAACTATTCGCCTCCAGAGGAGGAACCAAACATGACGGTGTGCCCTACTGACATGACTTTGAACATCAAGCACTAGCAGCCATGCTTTGCAGGTCTCAAGACAAACAATTTTTCTATCACAAATTTCAGTTTTGACCTGTGCAAGCAGGGGTTAGAAACACCCACACATTGTTCCCACCCTGCTTTCTACAGCGTGGTATGAGCCGACGGGAGTTGTTACGCATTTGTATTTGCAGAGAAGACATGACTTTACTCCTTCAGCCTGTGCCTTTCCCCATCCATGAGGCTCTTCACAAGCCTGGAGTTAAGTGACTCTTTGTAGCCCCTTTGCCAGTTAACCGACAGCAAGGGGGTATTTTACATGTCACTTGTGGTTGACAGTTTCTTACTATGTATTGAAAGAAACATAGTTCTTCATTAAACGGTTGTAACCTGAAGGTAAGACACCTCATTGCTTAAAGTACATACACAAACTCATGGCTGCACTAGTGAATTTTTAATTGTAACCCGCCTTTATCAAAAGTAGACCTTGTAGCACCAGCTGCTGATTAATAGGCACAACATGATTGTCTTTTTAGTACTGTTACTCGCCAGATTCTTCACTCCTCACTCTGCATACCAGCTGAAGAGATAAAAAAACGACTTGTTCCTCAGATGTTCAAGGTTTAAAATTAAACTTTTCTTTGTAAATTATGTAGTTTTTCCTCCCAATTCATGGGAGCTAATCGAAATGCATGTGCAATAGCATCAGCACCGAAGCAGGCAGGCACACGGGAGGCTGGCAGGCAATGCCAGGTCCCTGGCATGGCACCCCAGCCTGTTTTGGGGTGTTAGTACGACTGCTCCAAGTCGGGAAGAGTGAGCACAGTTTCCACTACACTCTTTTCTCCTATATAAGCAGGATGCTGTTATGGTAGAAAATATGTCATTAAATATGTTTATTTTGAAAATTAATGAAGGTAACCAACTTTAAGAAAATCCAACACATCATCAAGGAGATTCAGTTACATATTTAAACCCATTTAATATATTTGAAAAAATTTCCTTCAGTTTTCCTTTTATGAACTACAGTTTTCTATTTTAGTTTGTTTAATGGAAGAAAGCGGCAACCATTCTACAAATATGCAATAGATTTACACAGCTTTTTTCCTTTCTCTCTATATACACAGCTTCTGCTTGGAAAATTCATCTCTACATTACTCCTCATACTTCTAGAAAAGTAAAAAGTGGGCACTTAAAAGCAACTTCAAACAAGGGGAGATGAGAATTATCAATGCCATATGTCAGAACAAGTTCTTCCTAAGGTTACATCAATATCAGAAGATGGGAAACAGCTCCCAAAACTGCTTTTAGGAGAACAAGGAAGGTACTGAGTCCAGGGTCAGAGGAAACGATTTCCATGAAGAGAAGATAAATGCAGGAGCTTGGCAGCTTTTCGTGCTTGTAACTGCTAAATTCCCTCCCTCTTCTTCAGCAGACGACGACTTCTTTCACGAAGGAAGATATTTCAAAAATCTTAACTGTCCTTGTGTATCTATCGTTATGTTAGCAAATTCGTACTCAGATACCGAGTACGTTATTAAAGCAGAAAGACCCAAGCAGATAGCTCTTACTCCAACACAAAGAAATGCAACAGCAGTGCTCTCTCACACTCCCCTCGGAATCTTTTTTATTTTTGTTAAATAACCTCATAGGCTTTTAGTGCTAACATTAAGGAATTGCTATTTCAACCTACTGCAACACACAGAGGCTGCTCTCCTAACATCAGCCCACAGCAGCAGACGACCGGTCCTGTGGCAGGTATGTGTGGGACAGTTTTACAGACTCAGTTCTCACTTTCCCAGATGCAGAACTTAAGGTCACCCAGCCCACAAACTTCAAAGCACTCATCCCTGGGCGTTTGAACACCTCCTGTTTGCTGGTTGGCCTGGAAACCAAGTATTTTCACTTATGGTAGTTCCCCTTACTCCAGTACTTCATTAAGCAGCACAAACTGATAGACAACACTTGAGCGCGGAAAAGAAATGTTTCAGCCTTAACAAATGCTGTCATAGCTTCTGAAGCCTCAGAAGCCTTCTATACAAGCTCTGGCTCCTTTTACTTGCTCTCCAGGCACTGATGGGAAAGAATATATGTCCGCCAGTGGACCTGCCACATACACAAGAAGCTCACTTAAATGTAATGTCAGTGTTACGCCATGTGGATACAAGGAAAATGAACTTCAGAGACTTTTTTAGGCTGAGCAAAGTGGAAGGGTGGCACAAAGGTTTCCTGAGTGAGAACTGCAGAAAGCATGTGGATTTTCTGTTGCTGTTGTTGCTTTCAGCTTTAAAGAAGGGCATGAAATGTGCAAGTGTGTGGCAGAAACTTACTCATGGAAGGGCTGGGAAAAAAGTGATGAAAAAAAAAGGAAAAAAAAAGGAAAAAAAAAGGAAAAAAAAAGGAAAAAAAAAGGAAAAAAAA
>VYZW01062097.1:4249-17395 GCA_013401315.1 Balaeniceps rex | reverse complement strand
GGAAAGGGGGAAAGAGGGGAAAGAGGGGAAAGAGGGGAAAGCGGGGGAAAAAGGGGGGAAAAAGGGGGGAAAAGGGAGAAAGGAGGAAAAGGGGGGGAAGGGAGAAGGGGGAAAAAGGGGGAAAAAGGGGGAAGGAAAAGGAAAAAAGAAAGAAAAAGGAAAAAAGGACAAAATGACCTTTGTGCGAAAGGAAAAAGAAAAAAAAATCAGCCCACCTATGAGCTAAGTGACAGCATCCCCAGCTGTATGAAATAGGAAAATAGGAAGATGTTCTGTTAATAAAGCCAGAGCCAGAAGAGCTCAGAATCACATTTTTCTTTCACATTCAGGTTCAAACACATTTACTAAAAAAATGCACAAACTAAGCTTTTTCCTTGAACACGCTTTTCGTGCTGAGAAGCAGGGAGTCACACAGGCTGTTGTCTGAGGGCTGTCACTCACTGCTGATCATTTTCCACCCCACTAACTGGCTACTGTACCTCAGATGTCTCAGCAAGCTTTTCCACTGGCAATAACTTTGTGTTTTGATGTTAAGAGCCATAGTTTCATTGAAACTATAAAGGCAAAAATTATCTGGGGTTGAAAATTCTGTTCTTCTGTTTTCATGGATTACCCCAGAAAAACAGACAACCCAGAATACTTACTCACACTGCTCATGTGCAATGAAGCAATGCACAAGGAGCACCACTTCTCCTCTTCCACAAAACAGCCTCTTGTTCTCAATGTTTTCCACTGGTGGAAACAAATGATTGTTCAATGCCTCACTGAATGCAGTTTTGCAATGCGACAAGTTAACAGCTGGCATTTTTGTTCATGTAGTTTCTCAAGCCGAGGTCTAGCTGTAAGTTTGGCTTAGCATTTGAGCAGTTTTCACTGAAACACGGGAAGGACAAATGATGTCTTAAAGATGAAAACACAAGCCAGTGGCTGGACATGGACATTATTCCAGATCTTCAGACTGCAAATGCTTTGCTTGAGCAGTTACCAAGGATGTATTGGTTTTAGCCGAGGATGCAAGAAATTTAACTGAGAGAGTCCGTGAAGAAATTAAGCAAAACTTCAGAACGAAACTCCCCATGCAACTATGTGCTTTCTAGAGAACAAAAATGTTATCTTGCAAGCAACCATTTTGTAAAAGCATTATTGTTGCCTCTTCTAACGGATGGATTGCCATCTTCAGCTCAAAAAAATTCAGCTCAAAAAGCCCAAAATCAGTAGGTCTTGGTCATGTGCTGACATTTTACGTGTAAGTCTTCCTGCACATGCTGATTTTCAACTTTTTTTCTTGGTAACAATTTCTACCCTGGGTCTTCAGCTTTGCTCAAAGTTTACCAAGACCTCTGGGTTAGAGCAAATGTCCCACAACACGTCCCCATCTCCACTATTCTGGAGAAGCCCAGGTTAATGAGTACTCACTTGTGGATGGAGCACTGCTAAGTGGAGTCAGACAGCAGAGTGAGATATGGTACTAATTCATTATGTTTTAGTGTGGATTTTCACTAAGTGAATGTCACTCCTTAGCCAGCAGTTTGTTATTTCACCTGGATCCAACAGAAGAGGTTGGATTCTGTTGCTTGGGGGTAAGGGTGTGATTTCCAAATCCTATTATTTATAAAGAAAAATAAAAATCAATTCCTTTGGCCTTGTTAAGAAGAATACCTACTTCTGCCATTGCAATTCATTTTTAGAAGCCTTTTGGAAACAAGAGACAACCTATGCAAGCAATTTTTTTTTTTTTTTAAATCAAAAGCTGAACATGAGTACAAACCAAGAACTACTCAAGGTTTATCCCTCTCTGGCCATTCTTGGAAGAACGCAGAAAGCTTTCCTTTGCCCTTTAAATTTATTTCTTCCCTGAAAAGGTAATGAATTATACTGAAGTCAGGGGAAAGACTTTTATTAAACAAGGCCTCATTTCCATCATATGTAAAGGAATGGATTTACTAGAGGGATTTTCCCCCTTCAAAAAATAAAATAAAATAAAACCACATTCCTGCCTTGGGAAATGATGGAAGTTCCTCAAAGCACAGTTTCAAAGGATCCCAAATGAAAATAAATAATACTTATTCTTAAATGAAGGGGGAAAGAAGGGGGAAACTTCCAAATGGTTTCCCCAGGGTGAAGCAATGAATTACACAGGGATACCTGGAAAACTTTAGAGAAAAGACAGTTACCAGGGACATATCAGGTTTAGCTAGGGATACAATAAATTTAATTGGGAGAGTCAGTGAAGAAATTGAGCAAAACATTTAGAACAAGACTCCCAACACACCTGACCGGGCTTCAGGTTCAGAGAAAGAGCCGCCTGGATCCAAGGCACCAACAACTTCTGCTTCACCAAGGAGAGCTTGCACGGGCTTGTTTTGAAAAAGCAAGGTACTTAGGAAGTTTATCACACAAACAAATTGACCACAGTGTAGTTTCCAGATGCTGTGTTTCCTTATTCTTTGTCCTTTCAATGTCCTCGCCAGCCAAGCAGTACTGGGAAGAGATAACTAACTGATTTTTAATAGTTCTTTGCAAAAATTTGTCTTCCTTTTATAAAAGTGTTAGATCTGTCTAATATAGTAATCAAGCTATATTTATCAAGAAAATAAGAATATGGACATTTACATGTATGAACATAAAAATATTAGTCCACTTGTTATGGATAACAGACATCATGACAATTCCAGTTTTTGTTATTAAATCTGAATGATTTCACAAGGAAATCTTCTAACAAATATAAGCAATAATATGAAGACTTACACTCCGCTTCACATACTTGTAAGCTGAATGTATGCTCTTTTTTTTTTTAAGTCAATACCAAAATGTCATTAAGATGCATGGGGGGAAAGGGGGAAGATAACACATTTTAAGTAGTAACAGCAATCCCTGGAAGCCGCCCCCACCCCAAACTGTATGTGTTATTTTCTTCCAAGGAACCTTCCGAGGAGCAGTCACAACTACTCTTAAGGATTTCCACTAAGAAAAGAGAAAGAAATCCAAGACATCAAAAACCCTGTAGGATAAGGAATGCTACAAAAAAAAAAAAACCTTATAGAATACTTTTAATGAATATTTTACTTCTTCATGCAAATATTTGATGATGCAGCTTGAAAGTATTGCTGTCACACTGTAGCTCTGAAAGCACTTACTATAAACCCTCCCTCTCCATACAATAGTTGTAAGAATTAATCTTATAAACTCTATGAGGAGAGCTCCATTTAGACTACAGTCATCAGCCACAATTTCCCAGTTTACTCAACGGTGGGTTAAATTCACAGTTTATGCACTTTTAAAATATACTTATCTAAAAACACTGGGACTGCACATAACTGCACCCTGTGTGCTAGAACAGAAAGTCATTGATGCTCAGACTCATATTGCCAGCGCCAGTTCCAGAGTTTATTGCCCTGTTTTTCCGTCCGGACTAAATCAATACACAAGCAACATTACTGTGACGCAGGGGTCAGGCAGGGTTGGTGACGCTGAACGAGCCCCCCGTTCTGGCCACAGGGTAACCCGGTATTTATGGCTTCATGCTCCCCACTTCCAGAGAAGAAGCCATGAAATGTGATGCTCTCATCTGAATGCCAGCCTGATCTCACTGCCCAGCCCAACTCTCTAAGGAAAATGTAAGGTCAAGGAAAAAAAACCAACTGGATGCTGCTTTTCTCCAAATGGGGCCACGGCTACCTGGTGGAAGGACATCTTCAAGCTGAGACAACATCCTCATTTTCAGTCATCTCAGGGAAAATGCTGCTGGAGAGCTTGGCTCTCTCCATGCCAGCAGGACTCCTCAGGGAAGAGGTGACTAGGTGAAGTTGTCATCTTCCAGTCACAGGGCTCAGAGTTAAACCCTGGCCTCTCCAAAAGATCTTCTTATCAGTTGCATTGCACTACCAGGGCTGATGTTTGCTTTGGCCCACCAGAATAACTTTCCACGGGCAGGGAAGGTCTGCCGAAGTTCAAGTGATGTCATAACCAAGCTCTGTCTAGACAAGATCATCTTCATCTCGGCCCAGGACCACTTACTTGGTAACTGCTGAAATACAGTCAATAAGGCTTAGGTAGGTCAAAGCCTTACGATTTAGGGGCTGATGAAGATAGGCCATGCCAGTTAACCACCCGACACTGCATGAGTGGTATGGAAATAAAGACATGTCTCTGACAAAACACAGGGTGCTGTCATTCTGGTTGTAGCACTATTTCACAGTCTTTTTATTTTCTACTGCACGAGGGGAGGAAGTGGGAAAAGATGCAGACTGCATGCCAGAAGAGACAGCGTAGATATTGAAAACATCTTTTTAAAAATGTGCCTCCACAGAACTTCATGTTTTTGATCTTGGAATGAAATGCTGCATATCAATCAATCACCCAGAAAGGTTAAAGTTATCAATAATGCACATTATTTGCTTTAACTGTCTGGCTACAGCATATGTGGACACTCACATGCATTACCATAGTTATTTGCTGCTTTCCATTCCCATTTGGTACCTAGTTGTGAAACAAAAGGTACAAAAGTACAAAAATAAGTCTCTCCTGCAATTCATAACTCTGGCAGAAAAAGAGGGCAGGAAAAAAGCTGTTGCTGAGCAGTTCCACCCTTCCAGATGTTTATACTGAACTTCCAGATGTTTTCCTTGCATTTATTGCTTCCTTATAGTAAGTAAGGGACTGTCTTCAAACACAGTGAGACTCCTTTAAATGAAAACAGTTTATACAAAAAGAACCTTCACTTTTTTATTTGTGCCCACATTAATTTCCAAATCTTACAGAATAAACCACATTCTTCCAAACAAAGTGGATGGTCTTAAAGGCAGGAAAGGCCTAAGTGTCTTTTTAGTTCCCAGGAATATAAAGGGTAAGTAATCACGAAGTCATTGTTTGCTCTCCCTATGTCCTGGGGGCTAGCTTGGGTGCTCAGCTCCACAGGCATGCCTAGTTTCGGCCAAACACCATTGAGAACTCACCCAACACATAAGGCTAATTGGCAGGATTGATAAATACACATAAGGAGGGTTGTTGCTATTATTATTTAAAATTCAGTCCTAAAAACTCAGTATCATAATCTCACAGTCCAACTTCTAAATAGAGAAGAATGCCCGAAGACATGTATGGAGGTATAGGGAAGAGTTACGCACATTCTAAAAACAAGAGCTGACAAATTAAGGACGGGTGTATCATCAGTATGTTCTCAGGCTGGAGAATGTACAAGCCAACTTTCTAACAGTAGTTATCTACAAATGCTGGTACATAAGAACCTCTAAAAGACTCTAGCCTTTCGTGACTTATTCCAGGCCATGGAAATCCAGAGCAGAGCTAGTTTTTTCAGCCCTGAGCTCTGAAATCCTTTTTCGGTCCTTTTACCGCTTCTTGAAACAGTAGTTAGATATTGTCATCCATTTTTGGGCCAAAACTGCATTTGGCCCAGCCAAATGCATTCACAGTCTAACTATGACCTCCACCAGAAAAACAGTTCAGCTTTGTCCTTAAACGTAAGATAAGAAAACGTGGAGGATGGAAGAGAGGATGCCGGCTTTCAGCTGTTGTATCTGCTAGGTTTCTGCCTGTTCCCTTGATTGCTCATTTAAACGTAACACATGGTGGTGGTGAAAGGCAAAGTGTCATTGAGCTGCAAGCCAAACCAGAGCCGATTTTATGGCTATGTGCAGTACACAGATCAGTCCTGCCTTAGCCCCAGCGCAAAGGAAAGGCATGCTCTAGAGAAAGAGCTTTATGTTCCTCGTTACTTTCGAAAGATTTCAAAAGCAGCCTTGTTAAAAGAGAAAAAAGGGCTCAACTATGAAATCACTTCCTTCTGTTTAAAATATTTTACTCAAGGAAAAAAAAACAAAAGGGCATGAAAAGGGGGAAGGGGGGAAAAAAAAAAAAAAATCTGTTCTCTGCTTTTGACTTGTTCCTAGGATTCAGCATCCCACCCGCTCTGTGGGATGACGCAGTGTGCCAGATCCCGACCGCTCCAGCCAGTGCGTCGAGCAGCCGTGGCCCTCCCCACACAATCGCCCTCTTGTCAGAGGCGGCTGGCGTCCACCCCGCACATGCTGACAGCATCGCCGCCAGGAGGGCTGCACCCCCTTCGGCTCTTCTCCTGTTGGAGCGAGGCAGCAAGGCACAAGGAAGGCAGGCGGTGTTAGGCAGCTAACGAACAAGAAGCTCTTGTGTTGATTCCCTCCCCCTCCTGTCCCCCTAAACATAGCGTGGATGGGGACAGGGGAAAAGATGATCTTCGGCTTGCAGCAGCAAGGCTTTGCCTGGGAGTACAGCCAGCAGGACGACTTCAGGGAGACCCGTTTATGGAAGTTTAAAAGTCAAATGAACAGTTCATCGCTGCCCAAATCACAAGGGGGTTACTTACGGCTGAGCAGCATTTTAACAAAGATCCTAAGATGAGGACTGCTTTGCCTCCTGCTGCCAATGCTCGTAGGTTTACTCAGACTCCCACCTATTTTTCCTTGGTTCCCAGGGCACCCTCCCTCTCCTCCAAAATGAGTTGGCTCCTCCTGGGTAAGCGGGCTGGCACATACCAGCTCCCTTCCCCACTCGGCTGTGGGGCAGGAGAGAAGCGAGAGGGATCTTAAGAATAAACTGAAACGCTTCCTTTCCCCTCTCCACCTCCAGCAAAAAGTTGGTTTCTGCCTTGAACAGGAATGCATTACCCTGATCTGCACCATTAAGAAAGGCAGGGGGTCTTTTCCTCTGTTATTGAGGTCCACCGATGCAGTAAAAGCCAGACAGCATAAGAGTTCAGCAAGTTGCTCCAGGCGGCCTAAGACACCCACCTTTTCTGCCTTTCCCAAAGCTGAGGCAGATAAACTTGCAGCACTGTGCAGTGACTACCTTTGCAAGAATGCACTCAGGAAGTACGACACTTGAAATGAATCTGCTGGTGAAAATTTTAAGCCAGACTTGCAAGCAGACTGCGAGCAGTGCCAGAGCACCAGGACACCCGCCTGGTCAACAGGCTGACTGCACTGTCTACTGCAAACTGAGACGGCGCCTAACCAGTGCTTCGAAGCGATGCTTAGCTTTTCTTCTTGAAAACCATGAAACAATCCTCTGCTGGAAGTACAAATTCAATAATATGGGACAGCACTCAGCAGCTGATGGCAACTAATGAACTTTTCTCATGGTTCAGCCAGCAGTCTGCTTAACACCCTGATGCATGAACATTTAGCCTCCCAAAAGTCTCTGTGGTTGCCCCCATGCCTGATTCTTGCCTGCAGGCTGGTTTGGTTTTTTTAAATTATTATTTTAAAAAAAACCCTACAGCTGTTTCCCAGCCATTTTTATCTTGCAACTGTGTCTCACGGGTGATAGGGAGGTGAGAGCATTGCTGCTTCTTTACACTATAGCCCTATGACTGACCTCCTCCAACCAAAGAAACCATGATGCTTTTTTAAACAAAAAAACAAAACCAAACCAAAAAAACAAACCCAACCTTTTCAAAATAATACTGAAGTGGGAGATCCAAATACAGGATGAAGAGTGTCACAGCCTGGGAGTGCTTTTGTTTTCTTCAAACAGATTTAATAAAATAATACATTACCTCTCTCTGTAAATGGTGTTTTATGCAGATGAGAAGAGGTGCTGAAGCAGACTGTGCGCACAACACTGAATGAATTTAACTGCACCAGTAACAATAAATAAGGTCCTGTTTGAATTTTGAAGAAAACTTCAACATGTGCTACCTGCAGTCCTGAAAAATATTACTCCAAATAGCCCTAATGAGGAATCAGAGAGATTACTGAACTACATCAGCAGCTAACTTGAGTCACCTTCAGTTTGGCTAATGCTACTTAACCTCTGGAGTTGTTCCACTGTTTCCAGAACAATACCTAGAAAAAATACGGTACTTATTAGGGGGAAAAGAAAAAAAGGGCTCCTTTATGTTCTTTGTACACCTCTACAGTTGTGGCCACACTGGGTGACCTGTACATCTTCCCTGTGACCTCTGCTCGTAGGGGAAGAGAGTGCAGTCACTACCCACCCTTCCAGCTGCATACATACCTCCAGTCCCATACATGCTGGGGATTAGCTGCCATGTACTGTTTATTCAGTGACTATTTATTTATTCCTACAACTCTGCATTGCACTAAGCGCTTATTATTTCCCACCCACTTTTTTTTTTTTTCCTTAAGTCTGAGCCAGTCTTTCACCTCACAGGAAATACTCCACTGCTGTATGAACAGCAATGCATTCAGGAGGGAAAACAAGGATCTATTTCCTAAAAAGAAAAATGAATTTTCTTTGTGTTCTTAACCTTATCTTGCCTTCTGTGAGGAGGATCATGGAGGTGGGAAGGGACAGATTTCCTAACCACCAGGCAGTCAGGAGAGGTTTTACCCACCGCTACAGCCTCCCTCGCAAAACTCAGAGATTCCTTCCCTGAAGAGAAGAGCAGGACGTGTAGGAATATGACTTAACAACGGCTGAACAGGTTAGTCAACTACACAGTTCATATTCTGGTTACATATTCTGGTCAGAGAGCAAAATGTACATTCTTAAACTAACATATGAGTTGACACAGTGACTCACATCAAATCTTTGCAACTATTTTGCCGTGTTTGTGCAGACAGTAACCACTGAAAAGCACAAGTCACAGTCTAAAGCCATGGAAATCAGGATGTCAAAGCAAGAACTGGGGCTGTGTTTTGGGCTTTGCAGACTGTACAGTTGCATTTATGGACTACTAGGGCAACTTCACGACGCAACAGGGTACTGGGATCCCAAGAGACGTGTGTACCGTGCTGGAGGACCTCATGGGTGGGAACACAGGTTGGGACAAAGACACAACCAGCACCATTCCTGCCTGCCTGCAGCTCACTGTCATCTGCAGTAAAGAGCAGAATAAACTGCAAAGAAAATCACCAGTACAGTACCCAGTACCCAGGCTGTGCTTTTGCATAAGGAAGCTGAAAGCCCCAGACAAAAACCAAATACAGCCATCCACAAAAAGACAGGAACCTTCTGACTCCAAAGTGTGTCAGGATATTGGTCTCATGTTTCCCTGTCGTCCAAGCTCTGAAGCCTAGGCACCTCCTAAGCAGTGTGCTGAAGCACACCAGTGCCTCACATGCTACTTTTCTGTATTAGCAAATTGGCAGATACTCAGATGTGCCAAACATTACAGACCTGAGCAAACTGTACGTGCAATCCTGCTTAACATGCAAAATCTTTTCATCAATAGCCTGTAGCCCCTCATCATTCTCCAGACATGGGAGTACTGCCTGAATACACACACCACCTTTTGAGTGGCAAAAAGGAGACAAGAGGTACTTCGGTGGGAGATTGAGCCTTCCCTGTACTATTTAAAGGTTGCAGCTATTTGGCATCTTCAAAGGCAAAAGTGACCACTGCATGGGATAGGCTGCTAAAACAGGTTTTAAACCTGCATTGCTGCAAAAAAATTCCACCTTATATCTGGAGGTCCTGGATTTTCATCATTTTCATGTTACAGGGCTGAGTGACCCAGTCTCTGATACCCACTTCCGTAACTAAGCTTGATAGTCCCAACACAGTAATGAATGCTGGGGGTTCTTATTGCCCTCACCTCTTCTAGTGTCTTCCAAATGCTGCCAACCTCAAAGAAGCTGGACGTGCATTACTGAAAGCATCTGATAAGAAATAGAAGGGGGAAAACAAAGGGCAAAGTAAGCACTTACCAAGCACAATGACCACAGTCTTCAGGAGGCTCATCATGGTGTCCCGATTCCTGCGGGGTCCAGAACTGTGTCTGGACATTCTCATAGTCCTTTGGCGGACGTACCCAAAGATATGAGCATATAGGACCACCATGACCACAAAGGTGACCAGGTTGAAAATAGCCCAGAAGACCAGGTAGGAGTCACTATAGAGTGGTGCCATGTTGGAGCAGTGAGTGATATCACAAATACAGTTCCATCCGACACTTGGTATGGCGCCCATGACGATGGCCATAGTCCAGATAACAACAATTACGACCACCACTCGCCGGTTGCTCATCCGAGTATGTAGCTGCATTCGGAAAACTGTAATGTGCCGCTCAATAGCAATGGCCAACAAATTGGCTACAGAGGCTGTCAGGCTAGTGTCAATAAGACCCTGACGAAGAAGCCAGGTGCTTACAGTCAATCTTCTAGTGTTGGGTCCTGTGTTGAACATTAAGTAAAAGTAGGCCAGCCCTGCAAAAAAGTCCGCAGCGGCTAAATTGGCCATTAAGTAATAAATAGGAAAGTGGAATCGTCGGTTGACATAAATAGCCACCATAACCAAGAGGTTAGCCAGCATTATGAAGATGCAGACGGTAATCCCCAGTCCCATTACAAGCTTGCTGACAGTGTTCCATTCAGTGGCTAGATATTTTCCACTTCGGTTATAAAAGAAGGCAATGGTTTCATTGTAGTAGCACTGTGGTTCGCTCATGGCTGTGGACTGAAAGAAGAGGGAAAAAAGAAAAACGAAAGAATGACATCAGAACTGAAAACATATGATTGCCTCCATGGACAAGACATGCACAGAGAGCAGGGAGGGGGACAGGAAGGGAACACACTTCAGAACAAATTTATTTTTTCAGACCAAATGGCATTCCACAACTCGCAAACAATTGCTCTGAGGAGTCTAGGAACAGCAATCAGATTAGAAACAACCAGAAATGCTTCCATCTGGTCTGGGAGCTAGCATCATTTCTGACATAGTTGTAAATTGCATAGCAAATGAGTTTCTGGGCAAGCATACCTGCTGAAAAATTCACTTAGAGAGAAGGGCATGCAATTCATAGTTACAAAAAGTTAACTCTGTTACAGGACAACTTATTTACGTTACCAGTACATAAAACTATCGTTTGTCTGTAGAGGTGTTAAAAGAAGAGCTCCTCAAAGAGGAGGAAAAGTGGATTACATTTCCCAGCAGATTTTGACTTACTCAGGTCTCCATCAGGGGCATTCCTTCTCGTCCTGTCTTAAAAACTGGGAAGAACACCCTAAGTTAAGATCATCAATATGCTCTAAGACTGTGAATTGCCAGGGCCAGGGGCTGTGTCTGTCCATAAGGCATGAAGTGCATTTATAAACAATAGAAGAAGCATGCCACTGTATTTCTATGAGCATTCTTCTTTTTCCATCAGCCACATTTCTAAACAGGGTCTGAAATACACCATGCTTTTAAGCATAACTCATCTGAACTGGCTTATTCCAATTTGAAATAGAAGGACTGAGGCAAGAAATCAGAAAAGCAATATTTGACTTAACTAGTGTTAAAAGCATCTACCCTTATTTCTAACAATTAAGTATTGTTATGGCTATGTCAGGGAATACATGATTAATTTTCCTTGCAGAATACTCAGCTGAGCATAGCTACGGGTGCAACAAACAAGCCCCCTACTCCACCAGACTGTAGAAGCTTTGCATAAAACTGTTGGCTAACAAGAAAATTCTTAATGAGTTTCCTTCCTCAGTTATAATCAATTACGCAAGGTGCAATTCCCAAAAGGCAAGCCTTAGAAAAAGAAACCCCTGTGAATAACATACTGATTCCTTGTTTAACATGGCTTAACAACAAGGATGTAAAAATAATAATTTAAAAAACAAAACAAAACAAAACAAGAAACTCATGTCAAAAAAGTCTCTTTCTAAAGAGACCCAGGAGAGCTAGCTCTGACACCCTGCTTTTACGGCTGTGAAACTCTGCTGACTAAACTTGAAATTTTACAAAAAGAGGAGCAGTTTTAGCAAGAAAGCAGGTAATAAGTCAACCAAAGACCAGATCAACAACACTAAAAGATGAGAATTTCTTCCCATTATAACATGCATACAAAACCCCGTGTTTTGGACAGCTCCAGCCATTCTGCAAGAAATGCTACAGCTAACCTAACCTTCATGTTGAAACCAAAAATGTACAGAATTGGGAAACAGAATTAGTAATTGCACTCAAGTGAAAATAGTATCGGATAAAGATTTCCTTAGAATTACCCAAAGCTATCTCTGTTTCCTTTCATTTCCCTCTGTTTGTCAACACAATTAAGCTAATTCCAATAAAGCAACATAAAAAACTTTCCACCTATATCCCAAATGCATTACATGACATTTAGATTTATGTTAAAGAAAAAGGTCTTTTTAGAATGATTTTACCTCCAACCTAAACATCAATCAGAAAAATTTGCAGACCCAGGATAATAAAAAGCTAGAGTAAACAGTATTTCTCAGCGCAGTGACTATAAAACTTTTATTGTTCCTCTAGGATACATCAACTCCTAGGTTAGAAACCTTTCAGCCTTAATTATTTGAGAATTTTAAAAAGTTCTCATGTAGGATCTCTCTTGCATAGAAAAAACAGTTTATAAGGGATACTTAACAAAGGGAGACCTAGCTACAAGACATCTGGGTTTAATTCTTTGGTTAAAGACTGTGTGGTAATAACAGGTCAAGTATAAGAACCCTCGAGGGAGAGAGGAAGTCATATGAATGAATTAGTGCCCCTCATAAAAGCTTGCCAACATCTGCATTAATTATGTGAATGCCCTGGCTTTTTTCTCTCTGTAGGAATAGCTGTACGCAATCTTACAGTCTGAATTACATANTTACCTCCAACCTAAACATCAATCAGAAAAATTTGCAGACCCAGGATAATAAAAAGCTAGAGTAAACAGTATTTCTCAGCGCAGTGACTATAAAACTTTTATTGTTCCTCTAGGATACATCAACTCCTAGGTTAGAAACCTTTCAGCCTTAATTATTTGAGAATTTTAAAAAGTTCTCATGTAGGATCTCTCTTGCATAGAAAAAACAGTTTATAAGGGATACTTAACAAAGGGAGACCTAGCTACAAGACATCTGGGTTTAATTCTTTGGTTAAAGACTGTGTGGTAATAACAGGTCAAGTATAAGAACCCTCGAGGGAGAGAGGAAGTCATATGAATGAATTAGTGCCCCTCATAAAAGCTTGCCAACATCTGCATTAATTATGTGAATGCCCTGGCTTTTTTCTCTCTGTAGGAATAGCTGTACGCAATCTTACAGTCTGAATTACATAGAAGGTCAGGACTCCATGATCTAGCGGACTTCTGTGATCCTGAATAAATTCTCTCTTTGTCTATATATTTGTCGATCTAATTTTTTCTTTTAGGTGGCTGCTGCCCCTATGTAATGATTCCTGCTCCACTGTTGC
>VYZW01062094.1:927-15773 GCA_013401315.1 Balaeniceps rex | reverse complement strand
TAAAGGGACAGAATTGAAACATCTATATATTCTAGTAATCAAAATTTTAGCTCTTTTGTATTCAAATTGACATTGAGAGGGAAATCTTGTCATGCTTTTGAAAATAGCTCTATTGGTAGCTGTAGAAAAACTGTCAGAGGTACCTGGCCTTCTGCTGCTGGGTCACTCTCTTGTGGAAGATTTTTAGCCAGTTCAGCCTCCCACTAATAACAAANCCCATGTCCCATCTGCCCCTTTTCCATACTCCTTTGATAAATTCCCCTCCCTGCAATCCACACAGCCCCCCATCCCTCCCGTATCCATCAGCTTCAGGTCAAGCAAGAGGCAGCACACACCGTGCTTGTTTCCAAACACTGTGTCTGCCAGTTGCTTGGCCAGAATATGTGTGCTGAAACTTTTCCTTCCATAGGTGTACTAATGTCTTTCCTAGCTTTAGTTTTCTCACAACAGGAACTTCATAATTTTGAGAAAACAGTGGTACTTAAATTCAGTTAAAATTGGCCAACGAGTTCAGAAGTTTCTTTGGAAGAATAGTCTCTAATCATACTCAGTGAATGATTTTATTAGATACATTCCCTTAGAAATTTAGTCTAAAACATTCCCTCCTCTCAGATCATCTGTGTATATTTTCTCTTTAGTTAAAAGGACGCTTTCTCTCTTATTCTTCTAACTAGTACCAAATTTTTGAGACCATTCCAATCACTGCCTTCTTCATCTCAAAGGTAATTAGGGCTATGGAAAGATAAATGCACACCTTCCAAAATGTATCAATTATCATATAGCACTAAAATTAAAATAAGAATTTTAATTTTTCACTGCCACAGAGAACGAGATCACAGTCTAAACCACTCTCAGATACTTGAACTCTTCAAGGACCAAAGTGTTTTATTTCCTTTTGATAAGTTTGTCCCACAGCTCTCATAGCACCTTTCCTTTACTAAGCAATGGCCTGAAAGTGTAATTTTCTAGGACCTTCCACTCAGTCCTCCTTAGGACTGTTTGTGAATGCCACAGGTCTGTAAGTTATACAGCGCAGGTTTCCTATCCCCTTACTCACAGAGAGATTAGACTTTTACAAGAGAGACCTTTCTTAACAGCAAAAAATAATAAATGTACCTCCTGAAATAGCATCTGTGAATCTGGCCCAACTCATCCAAAGATATTTTTCTATCACGCAGTAACTATAACATGCATGCATATTACTATCCCTGAGCTCTCTGGGCCAGTTTTGATTAATCTTTCCCCAGGACACAGAGCCTTCCAAGCCATGAATCATTTTGCTTGATTTTGTCTGCACTTTTCCATGTCAGCAGTTTTCCTGCCCCACCACATGATGACAAGAGCAGCATGCAGCGTTTGTTGACTGCCAAGTGTTACGCTAACTGTCACACAAGTAGAAAAGGCAGTGGAAACAGATCTGCTTTGTTTAAGGATGTGCAGTATTTTTGTAGGCATGTCCCTGCTCTCTAGCTCCATCTATAGAAATACCAGACCTCCCTTCCCAAAATAATCCCCCAGATTCCCCACAGAGTACGGGAACATTTGAGGCAAAATTGCTTTACCACAGGGTAGTATGATGCAGCCTACAAAAGCTTAAGTGGTGACTACACACTTACAACACCCTACTGTAATACCCATTTCTGTAGGCTGATTCCATCTGAAGAGCCTGACCCCGTAACATCAGAAATTCCCGTGACATACTTGACCTCCCCAGCACACTTGCATCGCCTTCTTTAATGAACACACAGCTGCTAATGTTCTTCCCGATGCCCATCGGCTCCGTATCAGCCTTGCCCTTTGAATCCCTCCCTTGGTTGCCCCTATTTTGATGTGTTGCTGACTCCGCAGCAAAGCTATACCCTTTTTTCGGTGGAGAATATGTTAACTACTTTTTCATGACAATAGTCATTAAAGATCTATCATGAGTCAAGCCTTCGGTCAGGACTTTGTTTATTCTACATGAGAGCTTCAATGGAACTTGTTCCAACTGTATGCATTCATCTTACAGCTGATGAGAGACATAGGGAGAATTTCGTTTTGACCTTCCCAAAATAAACACTTTCAAGAAAAGAGATACAAAGTAAATAGTAAAAAGACTGTGAAATATTAAGAGGAAACATGAAATGTCTGGGAAGATTACATAGTGTCTTCCCATTTAATGAGATTAATTTCTTTTCAAACCCCTCTTCAAACTGTAAATTATCAAATAAACATCTACTTCAGTAATTACTTAGAAATTTAAAAACAGAGGGATGAAATTACTAGAGAGAACTATTAATGGAAAAGGAAGTTAAGGTTCTAATTCATTTTAAAATCGATCGTAGCTGAAGTCTCCAGTAGGGTGCTGTAGAGAAACACATAGGCAGCAGCAAAGGAATCTAACACAACAGCAAAGGGTCTCTCACTGCTCTGGGTCTGGAAGAAGGAGAAATCCTGGGGCAGGCTGCATGCCCCAGCCAGGGAGACATTTACATTACGTGTCACAGTGTCCTGCTCTTCCCCATGCTCAGGCAGTTCATCTGGTTCTGCCCCCGCTGGCTTGTGATCCAATGAGGAAACTGAGCGAAAGTGATTTTCCTTGCAGTTTTTCCCTTCCCCTGTCCTTTCCTGCTTCTTCAAGAAACAAAGAGAGGCCTAGGAGAGGAGGAGGAGGGAAAAGAAATGAACGCCTAGTTGTTCTCTGCAAGGGCAGGGATGAAGAAATAAACAACTTGCATCACTCACAGGAGGGGGTGAAAGGAAAGCAGAGCCAGTCTGGACAAGCTGGATTTTCCTGGCTCCAGGAAACCCCTCCTGGAGTAATATATTGAGCCACCTCACACCCTTCGCTCCTTTTTCTGAAACGTACTGTCCACTCACAAGCAGCACTTTGCATTCCCTCGCAGACCTGCCTCTAGGTGCTTCTTGTAGGTAGAAGAACAGAGGACCCAAGAAGCCCAAGGCACAGGCAGAGACTCAGCAGAGGAGGAAAAAAGCCACAGGAGTCACAAGGACCTGGAAACTCCAGTGCCATCCAGGAAACAGACGGGAATAGCCTACGTTGTTTGTGGAGAGGTGTCCTAGCTGTAACGTTGCCAACTTTCCTTTTGACCTGCCACGGAGTTACTTGCGTGGCTAACACACAGCAGGCTGGTAAGGGACTAAGGAAAGTAAAAATAACATTTCTATTTACTGCATCAGACTCAAGACTTGAATGACAGAGTGGCAAACCAGCAACACGTAGTGGAGACTGGAGTAGTTTCTGCAGACACATAAATTGTTTGAATGTGTTTAATCCAAAACACATTACCAATTTTGAAAGGAAACTATTAGGGGTGAATTATGTGTCTTCTTGAAGGCTTACTTTTTAATTTCATACACACAGAATATTCAGAACTCTAGAGCTTTGCTTATCTTAAAGGGACTGAAAACCATAGATTAGATAGTGTCCATTCTAGAGCTCTGCTCTTTCAGACAAAATAATAAAAAAATTTCCAATGTATTTTACCTCCTTCTGCACTCAGTACAACTGAAAATTACCTTTTCAACTCTCCCATATTATCAAAAAGACTGCATACCATCACCTATTTCTTTATGCTCTCCAGTAACTATGCAAGACAATAAACTGAGATCAAAACCAATCTCAGAATTTTACATAACCCCCCAAAATTATGGAACATACTGTGACTAGTGGAAACTTCTGGGAAACATTACTCTAATACGCAACCACCAGACGACTGTGCAACAGATTTATAACTTATCAGGAGGGTAACCTGAAATCCGAATATAACCATTGTGATGAATGATGATATTTGAGTTGTCTCAGAAGACAGCTTCCTCTTCTGCTGAAGATACGTCACAGGGGAAGGATTTATGGAATTCACTTTTCATTCAAACAGAGTTTTCCTTAAAGCAATTGAGAGAAAGTAATTCACAAATTCCAGGTCAGACCTGAAAAGATGGTAGCCCAATGGTAAGTAGAGGGAACACAAACTGAACAGGGACAACATACTGGCACGAGTGTTATGAGCAGTCTGCATGGGCAGGGCACTGCCTGACCCACCTGCTCCCAGGTCACCTTGGCCTCCCGAGTATCTCCAGCACCAGCTTCGTATGTATAACCTCATTAGGGACCTCCAAACTAGAAATCCCACCTCCAAGTCTCAGGCAGGGACCAAACAGCAGCCTGGTAGGCAAATGGAAAAGCTCATCTCTCAGTCACCTTCTGCAAACCCATTTTTTGGCACCCTTATTCAGTGACTGGGGTGGCTTCTGGCACCTACCTCAAATTTGAAAATTCCTCTTCCAAAAAGTGGAGCCCAGAAGTCAGGCACAGACGATGCACAGGAACACCGAAACACCTCTTTACCTTTGCTTAACAGTAGATAGGTGACTTTGGTGTCCAGCTACATTTTTTCAGACAAAAATTAGGCATCAAGGACCTCAAGATCCACTGGTCTGCAATAAGGTTAGGTCTAAACTCCACTGAGACTTTGAAAAACATGTCTTAAGTTCCTACATCTCTGAGCTGACTTCTGTAAATTGTTTCCTTCAAACCATTTTGGGGACAAGCACATGTCAGAAGACCAAGCTGAATGAATTTACATCAGTTGTGTGTATGTGTGTCTCTCTGCAGAGGTAGTATAAAGCAAACCCTCATTCTGTTAGAGACCCACAGATTTCAAAACTCCTCTCCTGCATGATCCATTATCCCTCCTAGTTTTGTTACAACATTGTCAGAGATCCCAATATGGACTGAGGCCCTCTGTTTAACATTAGGATCCCACGCAGAAGCTTCCCACTGATTGGCCAAGATTTACAAGCCAGCGCTTTGACCCAACTCAGCTTAATATAATCCACTGCCTAGCAAACGTTCAGACTTTATTACTGGGCCCCCAGTCTTTCATCAAAACATTGGTGTGCTTCAGCTAACAAGAGCCCATGCTAAGATCATCAAGGATGTACTTTCCAGAAAGAAAATTTCTTGGGAGTCATTTTGCAGTCTAGGGCCAGGATGAGGCAACTTGCAGTAGTAAAAAAGAAAGCTTAAATGGTAGCTCCACTGGAGCTGGCCAGTGACTGAAAGCTTGAACATTCACAGACAAAATCCTGGCCCTGTTAAAGGCAATGAGCAAAGTCTCACTGATTTCAGTGAGGTCTGGATTTCTCCCAGATGTACTCAGAAAAAATGGTCAAAGAAATCACCCTAGAGGCAGAGCCAAGCATTCACATTCCTGCTTCTGTAAAGAACCAAAACTCTCTCAACCCCCAGTGCATGCAAACCACCCCCATATCTAATGTAATTGCATTTAACTTCAAAAGCATGGCAACTGGTCCAGAAAACAGATCAAGAGGCTTGTTAAATGTTAAACAAGTTACACTCTTCTGTCTCTCCCCTATGTTTCCTCCTGTTTATTTTAAAAGGGAGCTTTTTAATCCAAAACCTAATTCCCATCCTGTAATGCTTCAAATGAGTGAGTTATGGGCATTACTAGGCCGATAAAATACTTACAGGATTTCTGAATTAGCTTTACCTTTTCTAAAATCATCAATTCTTAAAATAAAGTAAGAGGAATATCCGGTGGAAATGTGTTTTATCAAAAGGAAAAAGAGTGTACCTATATTTAGTCCCATTCAATACAGAGAGTTTCAAAGCAAGACTGTAAGTAGAACTCTTAGACAACACTATATAAACACATTATTTAAGCTACATTCTGGATCTGATTAATTATAACAGGAGATCAAATGTTAACAACTTAAGAATCTTCACTCCCATCTACACATATGGAGTACTTTAAAAAGTACTATAATTTTAGAGTAATAAATAAGAGCTCTCACGTAAATTATACAAGCATTATCTTTTGGTTTCTTTAAAGGTGAATGCACAATATAGAGTTTTTACTGCAGGCTCATTTGATAGAAGTTGCCCATACATGGCCTATGAGAGAACAGAAGAGGAAAATTATGTCCTTTGTAAGAACATTTAATTCACATTCCTGTTCTGTTTTCTGTACAGCAGTTATGCTTATGACAGGTATGCATTCCTGCACTACTTACAATGTGTTTTTATGCGAAAAAGACATTCATATTCGTTCTTAGCTGAGAACATGTCTTGCATTGCTGTGAGTGTTACAGTAATCCCAAATTTCTTAACAGAATAAGGCAGGCCAACTTTCTCAGTATTCAAAGTCCAAATTCAATTTGTATCCTTACCATTTTGCTTCCAGTTATTTTCTCAAATACTGGAAAACGTCCACTAAGCTCTACATCTTACAAAAATATATTGAATGTTTATTGCCTGATAACAATTACAGCAATTTTCAGTATAATCAGAACGCCACATCCTGTAGTCACCAATTTAAGAGAAAGGGAAAAACCGTCTCCAGTCCAAACCATAACACAGATAGTCCAAGCTCATTCCAGATGAGGGAGAGCAGAAACACAAGCATGTGATCCCAAGCTACCAATACAGACTTTTATATGCCACATATCACCTTATAAAATTCAATAATGGAAGTGAATCCTCTATTTGAGGTTTCAGTTATTTTCCTTTTTCCTTCCCTTTTCCAGAAGCAGACATAGTGGGCCAGAGTTTCATTTTGAATTAATAGTCAAAGTGATCAACCTTAAGATGGGAGACTGAGGAAAGAAAGCCCAACGTTTTGGGGAAGTTACAGCTGTAAGCCAGGACTGAAAGGTACTTCCATGAGTTTTCATGGTGCGCAATCAGACTCGGGAGAAACGCCTTTTGCTTAACTCTCATGAGGCTGGCATCAACCAGTAACCTACCCCTTTTGCAAGGGCTCAGTAGTACCCAGACCCTGAATTTGGGTGACTTCAGACTATGAAACACAAAGCGAGGAGGAGAACAGACGTGACTTTGCTCTTACTCTTGCTTCAGTGCCATGTTTGAACCAGAAGTAGACAGGATTTGTATCAGGTGTCACCACGGCATTGTGTTAACTCCAAAGATATGTTACCTTTATCATGCCACTGTATCCACCCTCCATTTACAAATGAACACCAGAAGCCAAACTATGGTCTTACATATTCTGATGGCTGTAACAAAAAGCAAAGGATATTCCAGAATTCAAAATGTCCATTCACCTAGAATACATGTCGCATCTCTATCCCATTCACAGCAGGTAACTCACAGAAAAAGTTTAACTTTTTCATTTACTTTGCTTCAAAAAGCAACAAATATGTACAAAGTCAGGAGCTCTAAGCACAAATAGAACAGAACCTTTCTAAATAGTCATTGATCTTCTAAAAGTGCTCCACATAGACAACAAAATGGCTAGCCAGTCCAAAATAGGATGAAAAGCTGTGACATTGAAAACATTAATAAACAAATAATAGCATACAGGTCAATTGAATGGTTTATGCTGTTTGCTGTTTGACCTGTTAAATATACGGATTTTTTCCCCTTCATAACTCAACTAAAGTTTCAAAACAAACCTACTTTACATTGGAAGCAAAAGAAAAAAAAGCCTTTCATTTGGAAAATGGAACAGGAAAAAAAGTACTTTTTACTTTTTTTTTTTTTTAAATTACACTACTCAAAGTAACCATGTTCTTTACATAAGCTCATTTGCTTTCCATTCTATTCTATTGTTTTCCAACAATAAATGTGTAATTAGAATATATCTAACAAGCTCTAATTGTCATTTCCAGAACTGATAAGAGAAGCTAGATATTTTATTGGTTTCAGAGCTCAACAGAGCAGTGACTTGCCTTAACCAACTGCTAACTCCTGAAACGAGAGCCTTAAGGCATCACCTCTGCACTATGCTCTCTCCCTCTTCCCTACCCTCCCCAAAACCATCACATTGCACACTGATATCACAAGGCAATTACCTCATCTGAAATGTGACCTTTCATTTCAGCACCTCCATTATCTTCTTTGCTTGCCAAAATTTACATTTCTCGCGAATTCCCCTTGTGTCCATGGGCATGCTCCACATTTTTTTTAGACATTAATCTCACATTTGCCCATGAACATGCAGTCCAGGGAAACCTGCAGAAAGAAAGGCAGAAGACATGGTAAAACCCAGGAGTTTGGGGGCTCTTGCATGCTTCATCTTGCTGCTAGAGAAAACAATTTGCTGTAGGTCTGATGAGACACTGTATTATTCTTTGGCCTTGGCCAGCTAAGAGCATATAAATACTTCTGTATAATATAATTTCTTTCTAGATTATGCCTGATATTTAAAATGCAGATTGCATGGTTAGGATGGTTTGTGTAGAAAACAAGTATGAAATGCTACCATGATGATGGCAGGATTAACTACTTGAAAAACTATCAGTAATTTTTTCTACATTAATGTTAATATTTTTCAATACTGTGTCATAATGGCATGACTCTGAATTACCCCCTCAAAATAGCAAATGGATACTCCTGTGGATAACCACTTTTCAGATTCCAACTGCATGATTTCCACAAGAAAAAGAGCAGGCAATAAACCCTCCAAAATGTTAGGTAATGTTTCTAAAAACATCTTTGTTTCTAAGGAGCTTAAACATGTAACTTTTGAACTTGTGCTTAAGCAATTATGAAAAATGTTAATGCATATATGAAGAAAAAGTGTTGGAGTCTAACACTTGCAAGAAGAAAAAAGTAGGATGGAGAGTCAAAATTTCTTTTTTTTCTCTTTCATTAAGTGAATTGACAAAGTTACCAGCTGCTAAAGGACTTGAACTAGCTGGTATAAGCCTTGTATAATATGTTTGCTCTTCTAAACTTAGCTCAGGATTAACAAGTAACACTAGTCAGAGCAAGGGTGAAATATGGAGACTGTCTTATTGGGAGATGAATGGATAGCATGAGCTTACAGAAATGGGTCTGGACTTCTTGCTTATATAAGGGGTCAACCAGACAAAAGCTGTAGTTCTAGGTTAAAGATACATACTTATGAAACAGGTGCCACCTTCCCCCTTTCCACCTAGTACCAGAGCATTTCTAACAGAGTAGGGTTTTGTCTGCTGCTGGTTTTCACTGCTGTGACACTGAAGTGACTTGAAGGAGGATGGAGCCCTAATTCTTTAACCTGATGCAGAAGCCTCTGGAAGAGAACCAGCCCTCCAGCCAACTGCGTACATGATTCACGGCTAACAACAGTACCCTGGTTTATTTTCCCTTTTCAACATTGCTAAGAAAGAGAGCATATCCCCTTTGCAGCTAAGCCCAGAAAGAATTCTAATCTCTTTGGCCTCCTTGAAACTGGAACAAGGCAAGGAGTCCTTTGGCTTTGAAAGTTTGTAAGTCCTGTCAAAAAGACGATGAATCAGCTTAGAAGTCGTAAGTAGTGGCACTCCCTCCACTGTGCATTGTGTCCAGGCCTGGTGTGCCTGGCACCAAGAGACCTGAGCACATGGTCAGTGCACGGTCCAGGACAGCTTTGGAGCACTGGACTCACAGGCTGGAAGCTCTCGTTCTGCCAGCTGCTGCAAAGCCTCAACCCAGAAGGACCTAGGAAAAGCAGGATCCCATCCACTGTCAGCAGAAATGGGCTCAGCCCTGTTCATTTCAGCTACAGCACATCACGAGCAAATCCCACGTGCTATGTGCAGGTGACCAAGTGCCTCTGAATGCAGGACATGCTGCGACCAGAAGGAAGTGCTCTGTCTGTAATTGGAAATTTACAGTCCTAACATGTGTCAGGACTCAGCAACACTGAGTACAAGGAACAATTGGATTAGGCAAGATGGCAAGTCTCTTCATCATGGAGCACTTGCTGCTCTTTGGTGACTTCTTGCAGGCCATATGAACCCAGCATTTGACAGGACCAAGCTCCTGGGTGTAAGCAGGCTCAGGAGGAAGGGTGAATTCACTCACTACATAGAAACAGATGTAGCAACTTACAGGTACACTAGACGTCATTCAGATGTAGGGCACCAAACACAACTTTAAAAACTGTTAGCACAAATAAGGGGCTCTATGAGTCCCACTGACCTAATCAGACCTACTGACCATTGCCTGGTCTGTGCTAGCCCAGGAATCAAAATTACTTTGTCTTCTTTAGGAAAAAGGCCTTCACTGAGAGGGTGTGCAGCACTGGAACAAGCTCCCCAGGGAAGTGTTCAAGGCCCCAAGCCTGTCAGTGTTCATGAAGCATTTGGACAATGCTCTTAGACATATGGTTTAATTTTCAGGTGCCCTGTGTGGAGACAGGATTTGGACTTGATGATTTTCGGGGGTCCGTTCCAACTCAGGATATTCTTAACCCAAGGAGCTGAGACTGGGTGGCTTCGTAGTTATAGAAGAGATCTCATTCATTGCTCTAGTCCAGTAAATGAGCTTCACATCCCGTAAATGATCCTTTCACAATGGAGATGATTGATACAAACTCTGTAAGGTCTGTGATTTTTAAAGGCTGCTTTTGAAGGGAACAAACTGCTGAGGAGAAGTAGAATCAGCTGAGACAGTTGTCTCTCAATGTAAATATTTTGCTGTTATACATGGACTGTCATTAGCTTCTATATGAATGAAAGTTTCACAAATGGAGGTTCCCCCTCCTTCAAAAAATAAAAATAAACAACCAGGGGTGAGCCAGCGTAAAATTCACATCGTAAGCAACAGAGTTCAATGTGTTAAAAACCATTAATCATGTTGAGGTCAACCAGTGCTTTACATATTTCCTCCCCAAACTCTGTCTTGTGGGTGATCTGTATCCTAACAGGTTTTGTATTGCTGAGTTGTAAAGCGTTCCTGATGAATTGTTTTTGGCACTCAGTCCAAAGCCTTGAAAGCCTGAGTCCTTGAAAATAAAAAGCAGAGCCTTTAACATTAATGTTGGACACAACACTGGAACAGAGTCTGCATTGTATGCGTAAAAGGAGAAGAGCCTATGGCCTCTGCATAGGTTTGTCTGTGACATCAGGGAGAGTCAGGAGGCTATCAGTAGTGTTGCAAAGCAAAGCCATTAGAGAAATGAGAGTACATTTGAAGGGAAGGCTATTAATATTAAATTTATTCCTCCTTCACTTTGCCACAGTGAAGGACTTGTTACTACCCCTCTAACTCCCACCACCAGACAGTGACCTCAGTCCATCCTCCCAGCTGTCGTGTTACTCTCCCTGCCTTTCCTTAACCTCTCACTCTCATTAGTTTCCTCACGCTTTTGACAGAAACATGCCTTACTCTCCTACACTGTGTGAAGACGAAAGGCACAAAAACCCCTCTGGCTTCCATCCTTTTATCCTGCCTTTTCAGCAGTTGCCATGAACAGTCATACTGAATTCTTCCCCACTGACCTCATCCTTCACGCAGTCCAGGCTGGCTTCTTCCTTGAAATTACATCCTTCCAGATAGAGTGAAGCACACCTCCTACCTGAATCCAGATGTTCCACCTTCACTGTCCCTGAACTTTCTTCTGCTTTTACGAACTCTTTGTCATGCTTCTTCTCTTTACATCCAGCCTTCCTTTGTTTTTTGCCTTTTGATTAGGTGTTCAACATGTTATTCAACATCTCTCCTTCCTTTTCTTTCTCACTTTCAACAAAGGATCCCAAGACTCCATCCTCTGCCTATGCTTTTTCTCCTTCAGCTTTCATACCTATTTTTATCTGTCATTTTTATCTCCACTTTCTCTCCAGTCTACAGCCCCATTACAGAATTGCCTTCAGCTGTCCAAAAACACTTATTGGGTGGCCTTGCTCTGTGTGGGGAACTGTAAGTTTAGCATTATCTATCATCTCTATCAAGTTTCCATATCTTCCACTTGTTCGTAGGAGTAACTTTCACTGTGGCCAGGTTATACATCTAATGCAGGTGTCTAAAGTACTCCTCTTGCTTTCTTCTTACATTATCAAAATATTATTTGGGGTTTGATTCATCAAGAGCTTTCTTCAAGTGTCCGCCACTTCATGGATCACTTTGCTTTTCATGTTTTTGCTGTTTCCACCAATTTTCTGCCACTTGTCAAAGAGCCTTTGGTCAATACCTACCTCAACTTATCTCCCAGAGTTGGTGCAGTCTTCAGCATGAAAACAGGTCAGTAATATACAAATTCTGCTCTCTGTCAAACTGAACTTCAAGAGTTTTGTATAGCCAATAGATATATGCAGAAAAATGCTCTGTCTCTGTGATGGAGGCACTCAACCCCTTGACCAGACTGGCAGTGCTTTGGTGCGGGCTCCGGAAGAGGTAAAGGCCTGAGCCGTAGCCAGGCCATGAACTCCTCTAGTTTCAATCTGTTCGCTGAAAGCCCACAAAGGAGCAGAGGGCACAGTGAGCATCGATGCATGTGAGCTTGGAACACCGATCATGCGATTGACACATGAATAGTGGGTGGCTTTTCCAAGACTCGTTTATCAAGGAACAAAGTAAGTTGTGGGTACAAGGAGTCTCCTACATACGTTTTCCATCGCATGTAATTTGACTACAAGCCAACCACTTTATCCTATAAATATGACAGCCTAAGTGAGCCTTCTCTGAGCTCTCCCCGCTAGGCAGTGTGGCTGCATGGTGGTGATCTCCCCTTGAGCTGGGATGCCTCTCAGGGCTGCTCCTCGAGGCAGAGAGACTTTCTGCCAAAGACAGATCTTTGGTAAGCAATTGATATCACACATAACCTTGTAGTATGGTAACTTTGATTTTATCATGGTAACTTTGATTGCATGCTGAATTGATTCTAATGAAACATTACATAAACTTTGTATGTACAATCCTTTAGATATAAACCGTTGACCAAGTCTGAGACTAAGATTGGACCTAGCCGCACCTAAGCTCCGTGAGGAGTTTAGAAAGCAAGGGGATCTACTCTGAACTTCATGACTCAATGGGAGGGTTCTTCTTACCTTTTTGTGTCCACGGTCTCTCTGTGAATCATTCTAATTCAAATGTAACTCAATTTTCCTTTGTATGTTTCTTCCATGCAGTAATTAATAGAGTGAACCTTGCCATTGAACTTTGTTAAGTTGCACTTTTACAACATCATATTAAAACCACTTTTGCTAATACCTTTGTTGGTGATTCCTTCAGCATTCTAAATCAACCATTTGCAACAGTCTCCCAGCTAGAAATAAACATGTTTCAGAGAGATTGGTCAGAAAAAAAAAATTGTATTAAATTACATCTCTTTCAGGAAACGGAAGAATGAAACTAGAGTTACATTTGCAATCCAGACAAAGTTCTTGAGCAGAATGACTTTATCAGCTGTGTATGAAAGAGGCAAACTCATCAACATTCAAAATAAGTAGCATTACATTCTCTAGATAAGCAACACTCCTAGACTGCACAGAAGGACACAGAACAATTCTTTTTTTCTTCTTTCTTTCTATTCTTGTTCTCTTATCATATAAAATTATTGTCTGAAAACTGTTATAGTATCTTTAGGCAATAAATAAAAAAAGCAATATATAAATCACTGTCATATGGCATTGTTATATGGTATGCCATACAGTTATACCTCACCTACACATACTTATACTCCGTCATAATTTATTTTGTCCTTCATAAGACCACCCAGGTCTTCCTAAATTACCCACAATCAATAACATAAAAGGACAACTCTTCTATCCTCAGACAAAAAAAACTGCTTTTCAACTAATAACCCCTTCCAGGTCTAAAAATTATAGTACTATTGTGCCTCATGGCTGAGGGTTTATGTGGGTTTAACTATGCAGACTAATTTTTCATAAAGCTTGCAACTTGAATCGAAAGATCATTTCTCCATTTGTTTTCACTACGGTCAATAGGAATCAATTCCTGGATTTCAACAGCAGCTGGATCAGACACCTATCTTCTGTGATACTCAACTTCATTCATCATTGTTTTCTACTATTTAATCTTCACCACTTGACTAAGGTTGTGATTAAAACACAACTAAACTAAACAATTCAAATAAAGTTAAGACATTAAAAATCATAGCTGTTTTAATGAAATGAGATGATATATGGCAAATAACAATTTATAACATAAGACAAATATTGTCTGCATAAGAATTAACAAACTGTAATGAAGAAAATTTAATAAAATTCTGCAGAGTCTTCATTCCAACAGTATTTTTTTAAATACAACATATAATCATTTTAAAAAACAGCTATGGATTTTTCATAGTAATTACAATTTCACCTATGACCATGAAAAAGAGTATTAACATAAGGCTGTGAGGATCATCTCCTTCATTCATGATTACTTTCACTCAGCTATTCCACTTTTTGTTTGGTTATTTGTCCATGTCATGTCTTGTCCTTTTTTGCCATTAAATGTTCAGAAAGAATTTTCTATTCCATATTTATAAATAACCTAGCACAACAGGACCCCAATCCTGGTTATGAGATTCAGAAATAATTCAACTTCTAATTATAGCGATTTCATCATTATTTATGGCTGGCCAAAAGAACAGTCCCATTTAACTCCGAGTTAAATAGAATTGTAAACAACTTTGCTGTCAGCCCCTTGTTTTTGTGATAGAAACTGCGGATTAAATGAATGTTTTAAGCATCATAATTTTCTCTCTCATGTACAAGAGAACATGTTTTTATATAGCCTCTCACGTCAATAAACTGAATGTACCATTTCATTCTTCGTGGAAACCAGTGATCGATGTTCTACCTCAAAATTGCTAAGAAGCGCTATGTTAGCCTCTAACCTCAGCTGCCCCAGTATCTGCTGGGGGTAAGTGGATGTAGCAAAAAATTTCTTGGTCCTTCGAGCTTGCCAACGGTCTGATTTAGAGCAGCCCACATCACATCTGGCTAGCTGTGACCCCAGAGGGCTGCCTGCCAGCTGGGATTTGCCAGAACATCGTGTGCTTTGGACATTCCCCTGTTCCCACAGTAACGTTCTTGTCAGGGGCTGCAGGGAATGTGCTAAGCAATGAGAATACCCAGCTGAGGAGACGTGGCAATTTTCCAGACATCTA
>VYZW01062092.1:16815-44985 GCA_013401315.1 Balaeniceps rex | reverse complement strand
GGGTCATCTGTCCGGGCTGTGGAGATATTCGCTGGACTGTTGTGATGGGACGTATTTTGCACTATGGACATTGTCGCTTTGAGAAACGCCAGCGCTATCATTTATGGACTGTGCTTTCTCAGGTTACAGGACAACCAGTAACCACACCTGAGCAATGTGCAATTGCAATTAGCCTATTTGAAAATAGAGAACTAGCTGCGCGAGCTTATAATTGGTACCATNTTATCTTTAGCCACTCCAGGAGACCCTTTTAGGACATGCTTAATAGGGATGCCATACTTGAACATGAACGATTGGAAGGAGTTTGTTAGAAACAACACAATACTAAATGCGTCCATAGTGAATTCCACTTGCTGTCAGCATTATAAACCAGTTGAATATCACTTCTGAAATTCTGACCCAACTTATGGCTGACATGGATAGTCTAAGGCATGCAGTTCTACAGGACAGAGCCGCCATAGACTTTTTGCTGTTAGCGCAGGGTCATGGATGTCTAGATTTTGAAGGGATGTGTTGTTTTAACCTGTCTGATCACTCTAAGTCCATACATAGTAAGCTACAACAACTACAAGAGAATATGAGAAAGCTACAGGTCGACAAGAATCCGTGGGACACGTTTTGGGATCATTTGGGATGGGGAGTACCTAAATGGCTGTGTGATTTATTAATGCATGCTTTTNTATGCTTGTTGCGATAGACAGTAGTAATGTACGAATCAGGAATCAGTGAAGTTTACGTGATTGCGTGTACGGGGCGTAGAAGAATATAAAAGCTGTATGCAAAGTATAATAAACGGCTTCCTGGTGATCATATTGGTCGTGTCTGGAGTCCGGTCTTCCACATCGGGGGAATCACTGATTCTGACCCTTGCTCCTGATACTGCATATGATTGTTTTTCCAGTGACTACCTTGCCATTCTCAAATCTTTAACTGAGTCACTATTTTGATTATAACAAATTCAGTTGAATTGCTCTGTTAAATTGGCTGGTGCTTAAGTGCTGTTAAGAATTACATAAACTAATTCTCAAAAATATTAATAAATCTTAAATTGCTGTTAAATCAAAGCTATGTAAAAATCATATATGTGACAGTTTAGTTTCTACATTTGACTTTTTAACCCTTTTGTTTGTTGTTGTTGTTTTGTTTTGCTTTTCTAACTTTTTCCCATTCCCCTGCACATGGAAACCACCCTGTTCCTCTTTTGACTAGACCCCTTCTGGATAATGTCTGCCCATCTTACCTTCACTCCTTCTCTCTTAACCTGATAAGGTTAAGTTCTCTTTAACTAAGATATATGCTTTTCATAACTTCACTTGAACCCATAGGTAATTGGATACTCAGTTACCTGGACTCTTTTGTCAAAACTGAACGTCTATCAAAATAAGTATATTAATTATACTGCATTTTAAGGCCCTTCTGCAGAAAAATCAGTGGATGAAATACCAGATCTACTTACCAATATGTTGCTATCGATCAAAAGCTGTCTTCAGGGAAATCTGATTCATTATTAAATTTGGGATTCCCCTTCAATAAGGTTTCTAAAATGCCAGGATTCCATATTAATGTTAACATCATCTTGACATTTTGCTTAACCATGCTAGCCAATTTTAATGTGAATTTTATTGTATGGAATATTGTTTGTCTGCTTTCTTAGTTGCCAATATAATTAAAACTTCAAGTACACCGGGAAGACATAGTTCAGAGCAGAGGGAATTCGTTCCTAAAATAAAACTAAAGGTCTTTATATTCTATGTATCACTGCAAATGCTTAAGTAAATTTACTGTCAGAAGCACAAAAAAATGTGAGTCAGGATTTTAACTTCCTTAGAAAAAGTTCCATTAGCTATGGGGTTTTAACCTAGAAAATGCAGATGAGTAAATAAAATTAGATTCCTTCTTATTATTATTATGTCACAAAAAGAACAAAAAATAAAAACATTACAGAATTTATTGCAAGACCATAGAGGAAAAAAGAAGTATACATACCATTACTGAGAGGGACACAGAAAATTTCTAAAGAATGATACTAGCAGGTTCCAAATATTCCTTCTGTTCTCTGTTGATAAGACAAAACTCTTAAGTCACAAAGCTCTAGTAGTGATTTTTCACCTTTTAATAAAGTGGAACAAAGAAGCTTTCAGAACAGAGGAACAAAACAACAAAGAGCTACAGAGACATTAGAAACACAGCATTTTAAAATGAGTTTTCACGCCCACAAAAACCCTTCATTTCGGATTGTTTTCTTGACAGATTTTTTTTGGTCATGTAAAGGAAGTATGTCAGAATGAAACAAAAAATATAGATTTTTAAAATTTGTTTAATTTTTCTTCCTCAAGCTCTAAATAAACTACTATCGCAAGCAATATTAGAGAATACAGACTTAACCTACCCTGTTTGAAATGAGGCTGAATAGAAGTAAATAGAATAGTCTCCACTAATGTGTTTGTAGCAATTGCTTGAGATGGAAGATAATGTCAGAGAAAAGGACACAATCCCTGAAAATCCTCATATGCTAAATATGAAGCTCAGTCTTTAGAACCCAATTAAGGGACTGAACTGCATTTTTCAGAACATCCCTGCCTCTTCCCTGCTTTGTTGTCCCATAACATAGGCACACAGGCTGAGCAGATCTGTGAGCTTTTCAAATGTCTCACCTGGCACACAGTTTAGGGAGCAGGAGAGAGTTATCAGGCAGTAGTTCCTTTGTGCTAAGCTCACAAACAGTCGTGTCACACCCATGTAGTACAAGCACACACCCATCATCAGACTGGATTCTCATCACCATCACCTGATGGACAGGTCAATATTTCAGTTTTTTGAAGAGGCCCAATACACATACATACATGTGTAAGTACGAGTGTTTGAATACGCATATGAATAACCGAACACAAATATAAAGGTAGAGCTAATTTCTATCTAACTAAGTCTGACATAGGAAGAGAATATCCTTAAAAATTCTTAGGAACTTCCTAGTATGCAATCTTTTGTTTCATTTTTCTAATGACATTTTCGTTTTGTGCAACCTGAATTATTCAGATGTTCCTCTCGGAGTAGAGCTGAGAGAAAATAAAATACATCCTCAAAACGGGAAAGCTTTCTTTTTTTTCTAAGATTGGTTTTAATTTGTAGTGATTCTATACTTTGACTGTGTACCTAAAGATTGTAGACAGACGTATTTGTATAAAACACTGCATCCATGTTGCTGAATTGTCTCTCTGCATTCATTAAAACATGAGGCAATATTGAGGGGTAGTATTGCTCCATGTGTCAAATGTAAAAAGACCTGGCACGAGAAAATTCTCTGAAACAAAGATTTGGCCTTATGAGTAGTTTTTCCCTAAATAAACCTAAATAAGAATGAAAAATAAGGATTTTGTCTCTAAATACACTGAATTTTGAAACATTGTTGCTGTCATGACTCTTTATGATTTATCTAGTTATGCTAAACATTTTCACATTTTAAAGTGTATGGTGAATTTTCATAAGGACACTGTATGTTCTATAATCTTTTGAACTGTCACATAAAAAATAGAAAAATATAGTCTTTGCAGTAGTTAACTTAAGCAACAGATTTTAGGGATTCATGGGAAGTTTACGTGATTCTCCATCTTTTTCACAGAAACTCAATGAAACGAAAAAAAGCAGCCAGCCATGTTAAAAGGACTCTTACGCCGGTAAACACTGTTACATAACATTAGCCTGGAGCTATGAGAACTTCAGAATGTAGATGTATGCATTTAGCTTTCTAAGACATTTGCAAAGAAGTTTAGTTTCTCAAATGTAAAAGCTTATATTATTACCTGACAGTGAAACTGTCTTTTTTTTTTCTTTTTTTCCTGGCAGAAAACAGAAGTTTGATGTAAGTTCTAAGTTTGGTATATTGACATAATACCATCTAATAAAACCTTACTTTTACTTTCTATGTATTTTCTATGGACTACAAGATAACTTGCATATTTAAGGATTTTATATGTCCTTGAAAAAGAATGCAAGCATGAGACAATTATTTGTAAATGTAGTTCCTGGAAGATAATATACAGATTAATTTAGAAAGGGGAGCAGACTGGAAAAGGAAGAGTAAGTATTTTTAACAGAACATTTAGAAAATGTGAAGAAGGAACATGTGGAATTCTCAGTGTTTGTAATCAACAAAGACACAAGGGAAGACAAAAAGTAGGTGAGGTCTATGCTGTTTTTTTCTCATAAATATCCTTATTCAGTCTTAGAGGAAAAGAACTTTTTTATCATTCCTTATCATTGTCTTATGACAAACTAAAATAAACAAGTTATCAATTAATTTGAAATATACTTATCAGTGTAACAGGTATCTATACAAAGGCAAAATGTTGCTTCTCTATTTCTTCCATCACACTGGTAACTTCAGGAATACATTTTTTAACTCCATCTCAAAGACATTTAATTAGATAGTTAAGACTAGAAGCTACACAATAAAAATAGGGTGTTGTAGAGAAAGAAATACTGCTGTATCTCTCAGGTAAAGAATAATATTAAATGTACTGCTAAGCCTAATTTCTGCAGTTCTTCTTTTAAAATACTTTAAGTTATTTAAATCAATCTCATATGTATGTAAGGAGAGAAACTAAATTTGATTGCAATAAGTGCTCTGTAAACTATAACAATGAACTTGTAGTAAAATTATATGGTAAAAAGGTAGCCAATTAATTACACAAATATCATCAAAGGAATCAAATTTTGAACATTATAATAATAAAATAATTTTACAATTTTTCAGATTTTCAAGTTCATCCAGCAAATGTATCATACAGCTATAGCTTGATTCAAACTCATTAGTTAAGAATTCCTCATGTTTTGAGTTTTACTGTCTATTCCTCTATCAATACAGTTTTTCTTACCAATCTTTATAACGTACATATTCATGCCAAGTTACTATACTTCTTTCTAGGCTTCAGATTTCTAATAAATCTAACAACCATGCTTTGATCTGTTAGTAACTGGCCTTTTTAACTTAATTTTCTTGCTGTTTTTTTACTTTCAGCCTCAGGCTCTCCAGGAAGTTCCCTTTTACTTTTTTAAGAGCAAAGCTTAAATGATTCATTCTTAATTAGCCTATCTTTGATGACTCTCCAGATGTTGAATTTGTTTTTATTTATATATTTTTGTATTGCCCTCATGATTTTACTGCAAATTGCTTCAGGGTATTGACATATTGTTGACTCATGATACTGGCTGGAACAGTACAGAATATTAAAATCTCTTCAAGAGACCAGTAGCTAGGATTGAACTTTCACTGTTACTCATCCTAAATAAAGATGTTTCATAGAACTTCTGGACCTGTTGATGTCTCCTTTCACCTTCATTATAGAGGTTCATAAGCTGCACCACAGTGCTAAGATTGAGGCTTCCGCAATGTATAATAAAATATTCTATTGAAAATAAGCTTTACTGGTCTGGAACATTAAATAAATATTATGAACAAAATCACCATTCATTGAAAAAATAGTGTTTTGTTTATCCCTTTGCTTTTTGTAACTTTTGAAAGCAAACATTCTAACAATAATTTTTCACAATGCATGTGAAAGTTTTCCACATCTATTAACAAAAAAGGAATGTAAGCCATCAGTAGTTTAGCAGACATCAGGAGTTTTGGCTTCAATGACCACAAAAGTAAATAATTCCTGAAGAAGAAATATGACATTAAAAAATCCAAGCACAGAAATCATTCCCAAAATAGATGCACTGACTTCATACTGTCACCTATAAGGTGGTCTTTCTTAATATCAGTCTATCTAATGCATCTCTCTTTAGGACAAAAAACCATAGAATTTCCTGTTCTGTTTTCTCTGGTTGACAACACAGAAAGCTGAAACAGAAGGAAGAAGATGGCAAACATTTTAAGTTATTCATCTTTTTTTCTAGTGGTTTTGACCTGGTCATGGAGGTGATTCTCTTCAGATTTATAAAGCTTTTAAAAACAACTCTCTAAAGAATTATCACTGTATGAGGGACAAGGAGTAATGTTTGTTTGGATTCTCAGATAAAAGCCGAGACCTTTGTTTACTCAGAGTAAACAAAAGTAATTAAGGAAAAAGAAGGACTTGCCTATTAAAAGCACTTGTAAAAGAAGAAAATAGCTTAGGCAGTTATGGAAGAGTGGAGTTTGGCATTCCATTAATTAATTTGGTTGCAATTATTGAAAAAAAACATACCTTTCTTGCAAAGAGGTAGCACAGGACAAGTTTCCTTCCTTCATGTAACGTTTTTTAATGAGATTACTCATAGGCTATAGTAATATCAAAAAGTGGTTAATATGTTTACAAAGTTTTCTTTAGCTAACCTCAACTCTAATGATTCAATCATGTCGTTGTTCCTCTACAATCCCCAGAAGATAGGCAGGTGCAGGAATTTTGTATCACAATTCACCCGCATTACCAGTTGCAATGAAAATTTAATCTCTGTTCTGCATTTTGTAAAGATACAGCTTTGGTTTATGAATATAGGCCGAAAAAATTAGGTTATCACAATGGAAAAAAAATAAATGTAAAAGATTCAGTATGGAACAACAGCAATCTGCTGTCAAATACCATAGCTGCAATGACAGTATTGCCTTTATCAGTGTCATCATATCATCTTTTTGTTGTATCTTGTATATTTCTTCCTCCTTAGGTATATCTAGAGATACAATTATGTTGGTTAGAGTGACACAGAAATCAAAAGAAAAAAGTGTCGTAAGGTATAGTTCACACTTATTCCTGAAAAGCAGTCATTGACTTGCAACACTATGCATGTGGGAAATTAATTAAGAGAGTTTGCTTGGAGCTGGAATTTCTTTAATTGCTTTCTCAGCAGAATTAAAAGATTGAATTACTCACAATAAGTATAATTTATGCAGAGGTTGCAACCACAGTAGGGTAACTGATATTCTTTTCTTTCTTTACTTTCTTGCTTGCTTTTTTATTCAAACATTGAGAGGACTACCACCAAATTACCACTGCAGGAAAGAATGAAAATAAGAGAAGCTGAATGTCCTCAGGAAAAATATTTTATATATAATATATACATATATAAAAAATATATAATATGCATATATTCAAATGTAAAACATTTCTATTTAATTTTGCTCTAATAAAACAGATCAATTAGTTACCCTCCTGACCTTTAAATATCATCTAGTCCAACCCCCCTGCCATGGACAGGAACATCTTTCACTAGATGACTGCTTAAACCCCTGTCCAACCTGACCTTGAACACTTCCAATGACGGGGCATCCACAACTTCTCTGGGCAACCTGTTACAGTGTTGTACCCTCATTGCAAAAAATTTCTTCCTTATATCCAAGCTAAACCTATCTTCTTTCAGTTTAAAATCATTGCCCCTTGCCCTGTCACTATAGGCCCTGGTAAAATGTCTGTCTCTGCCTTTCTTAAAAGCCCCCTTTACATATTGGAAGGGCACAATAAGGTCACATTTTGTTAATTGAAATACATAAGAAAATTGTCAGTATTTACCTTATAGAAAGCATAGTAACTCTCATTTCTGAGCCAGATAAGGCATCATAGGATTCACATTCTCTCTTTTAATGTGCTTGCTAACACCACTCAGATGCTGGAGAGTTCTGGCTGAACCCCCTGTATGTTAAGATCTTTTCACCAAACATTGAAAGGGAGTCACTGGAGACATGTAAATTTAAAATATACTATCAGGAGTGAATATATCTATAAAATCTATACTACACTATCATAGTGAAGGCTAAAGAGTACTCTAACCAACTGAAACAGCAAAAGAATTTGAGGAAGAGAAAACATAGCTAGTCACCTGGAAAAATATCAGGCAGCCAGGGAGAGCCATCTCTTTTACATATCCAAGTATGCATACACTCTAAGAAATTTTTGAGCATTTGTAATGTGGTCAAATGGCCAAACTCCATACTATTACTATTACTGCAGGACAAATTACTTTCTGAGGTCATAAACTCTATATTCTCTTTTATTTCCTGGGACTAAATAAGACAATGTAACAATGCATTTTTTTTTTCTCTGACTTTAGAAAAAAAGCAGATGTTCCTGCCAAGTTTAAGTTCCTTAGGAACTAATTTGTTCAGCCTGTGCCTTTTAAGTAATTGCTAGAGACTAGAATACTAATGTATTCTTACTAATGGAAGAAGACCTACACCTTCTAAAGTGGTGTTTTCTTAAATGTAATTCATTAATCCACACACTTTGTATCTTGTAGTTAGTGTAATTGTGAGAAATCCTTGCATAAATTAAACTTATTTATCTACCTTTAGCTTTATGATTTTGACCCAAAATTTACCCTTCGATAGCATTTTTCCTGGACAAACCTTCCTTCACAGCAGTTTCAATGTCTTCTATGGTATAATAAATCAAAGTACTCACATTTCCATGTGAGACAAGCCCATGATGCTGAAAGCTTAATGTTTAGACTAGCTGGTAAATTCAGTGTTAATTACATCTCTAATCTATTCTAATTTAATTGCCAGGTTAACGTGGCTTTTAGAAAAAGAAAGGAACATGTTGTGTAGCTCCACAAAATCATTCCAGCTTGGCTATTTGGAGGCTCATGGCTTAGGCAGGTGTACTCTTCGATGGGTAAAAGACTGGCTGGATGGCCGAGCTCAGAGAGTTGTGGTGAACAAAGTTAAATCCAGTTGGCAACTGATCACAAGTGGTGTTCCCCAGGGCTCAGTTTTGGGGCCAGTCTTGTTTAATATGTTTATCAATGATCTGGATGAGGGGATTGAGTGCACCCTCTATAAGTTTGAAGATGACACCAAATTGGGCGGGACTGTTGATCTGCTCAAGTGTAGGAAGGCTCTGCAGAGGGATCTGGACAGGCTGGATCGATGGGCTGAGGTCAATCATATGAGGTTTAACAAGGCCAAGTGCTGGGTCCTGCACTTGGCTCACAACAACCCCATGCAACGCTACACGCTTGGGGAAGAGTGGCTGGAAAGATGCCCTGTGGAAAAGGACCTGGGGGTGCTGGTTGACAGCTGTCTGAACATGAGCAGTGTGCCCAGGTGGCCAAGAAGGCTGACAGCATCCTGGATTGCATCAGGAATAGTGTGGCCACCAGGAGCAGGGAAGTGATTGTGCCCGATTGATTACTCGGCACTGATGAGGCCTCACCTTGAATACAGTGTTCAGTTTTGGGTCTCTCAGTACAAGAAAGACATGGAGGTTCTGGACTGTGTCCAAAGAAGGGCAACGAAGCTGGTGAAGGGTCTGGAGAACAAGTCTTATGAGGAGTTCAGTCATTATGTCAGTTCAGCCGTTTGCCACTCCATGTCTCTGTCCATTTATCTAGACCATATTTGCTTGGTTTGTCTCCGAGGGTTTTATGGGAGACAGTGTCAAAAACCTTTTTCAAGTTAATGATAAAGTTGAGAACAGCATCCACTGGTCTTCCCTCGTGTACTGCTAACTAGAGTACAAGGCTATTCATAAATCCATGCTGACTATTCCTGATCATCTTCTTATCCTTTATGTTTGGAAACAGCTTCCAGGATTATTTGCTCTGTCATGTTTCCAGGGCTTAAGATGAGGCTGACCAACCTGAAGAACCTCAGGTCCTACTTCTTGCCCTTCTTGAAGACAGGAGGGATATTTTCTTTCTTCAGGAACCTCCCCTGATCATTATGACCTTTCAAAGATATATGAGAATGGCCTTGCAGTGACGTCAGCCAACTCCCTCAGCACTCGTGGATGTATCCTGTCAGGTTCAGTGAACTTGTGTATGCCCAACTTGTTTAAATGTTCCCTAAACTGATACTTCTCTACCAAGGCTAAGTCCATTGCTTCACATTTTTTTTTACTTGTCTCAAGGGCCCGAGATTTTTGAAAGGAAATCTTACCAATAAAGACTGAGGCAAAGAAGGCATTGAGTACCTCAGGCTTCTCTGAGTCCTTTGTCACCAAATGCCTTTTCCCATTCACTAGTGGACTGTCGTGGTTTAACCCCAGCTAACAACGAAGCACCACACAACCACTCACTCACTCCCCCCTAGTGTGATGGGGGAGAGAATTGGAAGGGTAAAAATGAGAAAACTAATGAGTTGAGATAAAGACAGCTTAATAGGTAAAGTAAAAGCTGCATGAGCAAGGAAAGCAAAATAAGGAGTTCATTCACTACTTCCCATTGGCAGGCAGGTGTTTAGCCATCCCCAGGAAAGCAGGACCCATCATGCATAACGGTTACTTGGGAAGACAAACACCATAACTCCGAACGTCCCCCCTTCCTCCTTCTTCCCCCAGCTTTATATGCTGAGCATGACGCTATATGGTATGGGATATCCCTTTGGTCAGTTGGGGTCAGCTGTCCCAGCTGTGTTCCTTCCCAGCTTCTTGTGCACCTCCAACCGACTTGCTAGTTGGGTGGTGTGAGAAGCGGAAAAGGCCTTGACTCTCTGTAAGCACTGTTCAGCAGTAACGAAAACATCCCTGTGTTATCAACACTGTTTTCAGCCCAAATCCAAAACATAGCCCCATACTAGCTACTAGAGAAAATTTACTCTATCCCAGCCAAATCCAGCACATGGACTCTTAATGCCCCTTCCATAAAATCTCAATTGGCTCATCATCCATCCCGAGGAAGAGCTCCATACATTCCTGCTGCTCTCTCACATAAAGAATAATTTCCTCGTTTTCCTGAGGCAGTATCCCCTGAGGGACCTGGGGTTGTTTAGCCTGGAGAAGAGGAGGCTGAGGGGAGACCTTATTGCCCTCTACAACTACCTGAAAGGAGGTTGTAGCGAGGTGAGTGTTGGTCTCTTCTCCCAAGTAACTAGTGATAGGACGAGAGAAAATGGCCTCAAGTTGTGCCAGGGGAGGTTTAGATTGGAGATTAGGAAAAAATTCTTTACTGAAAGAGCGGTCAAGCATTGAAACAGGCTGCCCAGTGAGGTAGTGGAGTCACCATCCCTGGAGGTGTTAAAAAACGTGTAGATGTGGCACTTTCGTGACATGGTTTAGTAGGCATGGTGGTGTTGGGTTGACGGTTGGACTAGATGATATTAGAGGTCTTTTCCAACCTTAATGATTCTATGCTATTTTTCCTACTTTTTGGAAAAGTAGTTTGTCTTAATAGTATATGTGTATATACATCATGCATTTCTCTGCATATATTTATGTACATATGCCATAGGCAAAGCTGTTCATGGTATTTCTTTGTGCCTTATATGTATATATACAAGCCAAAAAGCTACTTTTTATGTATTATACTACACACCTGTAAATTTTTAAATATGTGAATTTCTATCTGTACACATATAAGATATTTTTAATGAAAGAACAGTCCACATAGCTGTGTTTTCATTTACTCTTATAAACTAATACTTATAAGTAGTTTTATATATGATGTAAATATTAGTATTCCCATTCTTTCTTGCCAAATATTGTTAAGGTTGCTTACTCTTAGGAATGTGTTTGTATATTATCTTTATCACTACATTTAACTTTTCTTTGTTAAGTAATATTTTTAAGATCATAATGATAGCTCCTCTTAGTACAGCTTGTATATTTTGAATTTACAATTAGATTGAAAACTTTAACTTCAGAATGCAATTTCATCATACATATGCACAAGATCTAAGGTCTGATTATTTCCAGATAGACACCTCTGACTTCACAGAACCACAAAATCACAGGATGGTTGAGGTTGGAAGGAAACCTTGGGGGTCATTCTGTACAACCCCCCTGCCCTCCAAGGATGGGGACTACACAACCATTCTGGGAATCCTGTTCCGCTGCTCAGTCACCATCACACTAAAGGAGTGTTTCCTAATGATCAGACAGAACCTCCTGTCTGTGCTTCAGTTTGTGCTCACTGTTTCTTGTCCTGTCACTGGGCACCACTGAAAAGAGCCTGGCTCCATCTCTTTACACCCTCCTTTCAGGTATTTGTACACATTGTTGAGAATCCCCCTGATGCTTCTCTTCTCTAGGCTAATCAGTCCCAGCTCTCTCAGCACTTCCTCATAGGAGAGGTTCTCCAGTCCCTTAATCATCATTGTCGCCCTTTGTTGGACTCTCTCCCATAGCTCCATGTCTCTCTTATACTGGGAAGCCCAGAACTGGGCACNTTACTCTTAGGAATGTGTTTGTATATTATCTTTATCACTACATTTAACTTTTCTTTGTTAAGTAATATTTTTAAGATCATAATGATAGCTCCTCTTAGTACAGCTTGTATATTTTGAATTTACAATTAGATTGAAAACTTTAACTTCAGAATGCAATTTCATCATACATATGCACAAGATCTAAGGTCTGATTATTTCCAGATAGACACCTCTGACTTCACAGAACCACAAAATCACAGGATGGTTGAGGTTGGAAGGAAACCTTGGGGGTCATTCTGTACAACCCCCCTGCCCTCCAAGGATGGGGACTACACAACCATTCTGGGAATCCTGTTCCGCTGCTCAGTCACCATCACACTAAAGGAGTGTTTCCTAATGATCAGACAGAACCTCCTGTCTGTGCTTCAGTTTGTGCTCACTGTTTCTTGTCCTGTCACTGGGCACCACTGAAAAGAGCCTGGCTCCATCTCTTTACACCCTCCTTTCAGGTATTTGTACACATTGTTGAGAATCCCCCTGATGCTTCTCTTCTCTAGGCTAATCAGTCCCAGCTCTCTCAGCACTTCCTCATAGGAGAGGTTCTCCAGTCCCTTAATCATCATTGTCGCCCTTTGTTGGACTCTCTCCCATAGCTCCATGTCTCTCTTATACTGGGAAGCCCAGAACTGGGCACAGGACTCCATATGTGGCCTCACCTGTGCCGAGTAGAGATGGAAGATCACCTCCTCTCACATAAAGAATAATTTCCTCGTTTTCCTGAGGCAGTATCCCTCCACAACAGCTCTCCAGTCACTCAAGATATACCACCACATCTCTATGATCCCAGTGACACCATAGCCCTGCAACTGCACACAGACTTCTAATCCTTCCTGGTTCTTTCCCCATGCTGCATGCATTAGTGTACAGGTACTTCAGAAGGGAACCCAGTTATGTTGATTTCCTAGGAAAGGTATGAGAATTTCCCCAGTAATGCTGTTCTGTAGGTACTTCCTTACTTCAGTGCTTTTATGCTTGAGGTGATCCTACTTCAGCTCTGTTTTGTTGATTACAAGATATCTCTTGTCCATATCACCATTTCCCTCTTTGCTTGTCAACCCCATCCACCACTTCCACATTTGATTGTGGCTCATTATCTTCCACATATGTTGTTCCTACTTCAAAGTTCTCACCAGGTTGGCCAGCCTGTTAGCAGAGATGCTTTTGCCCCATTTTCGGATGGATCCTAGCCGTTCTTAGTCCTCAAAGAAGGTCCCATGGTCGTAAAAAAAATTCCTGTTGTCAAAATCAGCAGTACAGCTATGTGGTGACCCACAGGATCCTTCCACTAATTCTCAAGCTCTTTTCCCTCACTGGCAGGATTAAGGAGAAAACCACCTAGGCCCCTATGTCCTTTACCATTGTTTCCATAACCCTATAGTCATGTTTGATCTGCTCCTCCCCTGGCTGTGTGTGTCAGTGATGTCCACATTACAGTCAGTATAGCAGTTTGCATGCTTAGGTTTGATGAAACACATACTAAAGAGTCTTTACCCATCCACTGCAGCACTCCAGTCTGTCTCAATTTATTTCCTGTGTTGTGTAAGTTTGTATACAGGCACCTGAGATGGACCCCTAGCTGTACTGCTAGGGGAGTGCAAAAGTCTTCCCCATCATGTTGTCCCCTGAATGCTTCTTCATAGTCCCCCTTGCCTTCAAGTCTATGCAGATTATGGCAACCCTTCCCGGCTGTACACAGTTTAGTGCTCCCTTTAATAGGTTAACAAGACTGTTTTTAAAGATATTTTTGCTCCTCTTCATCAGATGGTCCCTGTCCCTACTCGGTAGTTTCTTAAAGAAGGTTGAGCAATTGTAAAGGTCAAAGTCCTGCCTGCAATTCCAGCCACACAGCCAGGTGCTGACCTGCTGCTGCATTCACTCCTACCTGAAACTTTTCTGTTCACTAGAAGGATTGAAGAGACCAACACCTGGGTTCCCAGGTCTTTCACTCTCAATGACAGAGTTCTGTTGTCATTTGCAACATGCTCAGGGTCTAAAGGTGTACAACTGTGGCAGTCTCTCCACAATACCTCAGATCAAAGTCTCCAGCAAGCAACAAACTTCCCAAGGCACCAAGTCAGGTCATCAAATGGGTAAGACTGTCCCCTGTGAGTGAGAGTCTTCATCTGCCTTTCCCTCTTAGTGTGCCATACTTGATTGAGGCTCAGGTGGGTCTGATGATGGCTCTGACTAGCCTTGCCTAACCTGTTGTAGGACACTATATCCCTTTGGTAACTGCAGTTCTGGAGACAAAGAAGGAACCTTTCCTCTGTTTCCAGAAGCCACAATTTTCCAGCATAACCCACCTTGGGAATCTCCATGCACTTTCCTTCTGAGTGTAGCCTCTCACTGTCTTCCTTCCCTGCACTCTATGGTTCAGGCTCTTGCCTCTGCAGCATCTCTGGATAGATCCCATCAGTCACTTGTTGTCCCTTCTTGGGGCTATGCTGCTTGTCCACCTCCTTCCACAGCTCCTACTCCTAGTGACTGTGTGCTCGGTTGGACCACAGCTCACTTTCTACATGTGAGGCCACCCTTGGCCCAGCACCAGACATAGGCACTTGCCCTCCCTCCAGTCCAAGGGATGGACAATGTCGTCATCTCTCTAGATCTCTGACAGGATCCTTGGCTTCAGATGGCAAGGGCATCACCAGCCAGTAATGGGGGAACAAGAACAAGTTTTTTTTTATTTAAAATCTTGTTACGGGCAATAGGGAATGCACGATATTTATGGAACCAGGATTTATTGCTAGTCCAATTAATGTTTTTCTAGTCTAATAAAAAATACAATCAACAGCTACTACTAGTCCAGTTACAAGGACAGTAACAGTCATATACAGATCAATACAGAAAAGCCTCATTAATAACACATTTAAAATTGTTCTGCAATGCTCCCTTCCCATCACCTTTCTCTTTTACTCTGGTGTTGTGGTCACCCTTCCAATGTCCTTCAGGGGCATAGGTTGACCGTTTCAGACTTTCCCCAGGTGAATGTGCCTGTTAGAAGGGAAGGATACAACAAATTGGTGCCCTGTGGTCCCCACTAGGCGGAGCAGGGTGCCCATGGCTGGTGTGGTCACCTCTTCCTGGGACTCCCTTTGGTGCTCTGGAGGTGCACTTCTCCCCTTCCCCTTGACACAAAGGGCTTTCCTCCCCCACCATGCCATTGTTCCTGGCTGGCTGATTGCATTTCCCAGGTGACTGGCAGTCATGTGAGCATGGCAGTTCCAAACAGCTGCTTCCAACCGGCCCCAACCAGCTTCAACTGGCCAAAGCTGCCCTGGCCCCCTACGAGAGACCTGCTCTGCCCCTGCTGCGGCTGCGCCACCAGGGAGGGGGGAGGCGGGTAGCAAAAGCGTACATTACTGCAAAGGAAAAGACAACATCAATTAAAAAAACCCTTGTAAAATAGAACCACTCTTAATTTGTGTTCCTGAGAAATATCTAAATGCATATTATGAAATTGCAGATGTCTTCCTTTAGTTCATTTGAAGCATAAGCCATTTACGAAGATGAAAGCCTCTGAGAATTGTCAAAAAAGTACTCTGCTTTTTTGTTATTCTTTAGTCAAGTAAACATACACATTTTTATCATGACCAATACTTTTTCCCTTATTTCAAAACACTCTTGTCCTTTAGAGAAGAGTTGGCTATTGAGCTGTAGTTGCAACTGAAGAGTCCTAAGGTTCATTTAATTTTGTGACTCAGACATAATTGTACTTTTCCATATAGAGTTTTCCATATACAGCTCTTTCAGGGAAAAGGTTGGCCACTTGTCAATTGCCATCGATCAAGAAGGTGATGGCAAAAGTTATGTTAAAATATAAATGTTACCATCTTCAACAAAAAAATCTCTCAAGGATTTTGTGATTCACTCAGTGATCCAGTTTTTCTTGCTGACTCTTAATGCCCCTTCCATAATTCTCTGCTTTTTTAATATGCCTTTGCATTCACTGTAGCTGGCATAAAAGAGAAATGAAATCTAGGAGTCCTAGAATATTACAACAATCAAGCTTTTTTGAAAAGTGGAGTCGATTATATGAGGATACTTCTCTACAGAAACAGCTTTCATACAAATAACAATTTGATTTTGCAGCTGCTTCTCACTGTGAATAACACTGTGCTTACACCAGAGCTAAGGAGAACAACTGTGTGAAACATTCATTTCACACCTTGAACTTGTTGAAATGGAGCCTGATTTTGAGGTATATTATGTTGTGCAAATTCCTACAATGAAAAGAAAAAATCATAGCAGCAGTAATTTTATCATCCCAGTTGAACGTTCTAGTCTCTCTAGTATCAAGGCACATGCTTTACCCAGTAGTATTTATTGGATTTGGGCACATATAGCAAGTGTCTCCTGATTTCTGCCTGTGGTGAAAAAAACCCCACTATCTGATATTTTGGTTTCTAAAGGAAGGAAACCAGGTATACAGGTCAGGTAATAGCAGTAGTGTAGTTTAAAAATATGAGTTATTGGAAGAACCTGGAGCTGAATGCAAGTTGCCTCAGTAGGTAATCACACAGTATGATATTGGACCTCATCAAATCGGAAATGTAATAGGACACGTGTATTAACTTAAAATCAATATGTAGAATAAGTAATCTGAAGACAATACAGAAAATTAAACATTTGCTCAAGATACTTGGGAATTGTAGTCCTAGTTCCAGGAAACAGTCTGGATCTTTATCATCAATTTCAATGTACCAAGGGTTTGATCCTTAGCAGGTAAGAATATGTAACAAAATTAATGAAGCCCAGATCTTTTTTTGCATATGGAAAATATGCTACTAATTATTTGCTAAGATTTATCCTTTCATAATGAGATGGCAAAATCTAAAATTTATTAATGGTAAGATTGATTTTACTTAACCATAGCCATCTAAGAGCTAAGTGGCTATTCTAAGCTGATCAGCTAGGCTCCCCACCTTGACAGAGAAATTGAGACAATTGTCTGCAGTGGTGATTCAACCAACTAAGCTAAGTGAACAAGCTGACTGTCAGACTTGCCTGTTTCTGTCCTACTGCTGTAAAAGCAGAATTAAGAATTAGTTCTGGTGGCTAAAGCTGGTGAAATTGGTCCCACCTTCTTTTACTGTAGTTGAATGCAGAATGTGGTTCAGAACCTAGTTCTTTGTATGCGAGGTATCAGTCAAACTGATAGGATTTAGGGTTTTCACACCTACCTATGCCTCCACTAATAGTTGTTCAGTTGAACAGGCATGAGGTCTAGACTTAAAAACTTATGAGCAATCTGTTAACCTCAGTGAGTTTAAGAAATCAGAATGGAGGAAAAAATGAAGAAAGAAAATGGCATTTTCTGTTATTATCTCACCACATTATAGAAGACGACAATCAGTCACACAATCAGCTACTAGAGTTCTGATGTACAAACTGAAAACAGATGTCATGTTTTTCACATACTCGTAACATCCAATCTTCTGAGATAATATTTATCCATGATGAATTACAAAGAGTTAATCTCTGGGTGGCAGGATGATTTACTGAAAAATTTAACTGAAAATTTACTGAAATTTAACTTGGTAATATTTTTCATCAGTGCCTCCCTTAGGAGTTCTGTGTATCTGTTGATGCCCATAGGTGTTAACATTTCAAAATAAACCCCAGAAAAAGAAATTTGACATGGGCAATGAGAATTAATATTTTTACTTATAAAAGATTCCAAAACATTCTTCTTGCAAAAAACTTTTTTTTCATTTTCAATAATAAGAAACGTTAAATGTTAGCTGAAGAGAGACAAGAGGGATTAATATTATGTTTCCCTCACCACTCAAATAAAATGTAATTAATACATTGGTCTTGGTTGGGTTTATATTACTTCACAGAATTGCTTTCCCTGTCAAAATTAGATAACAAATTCAAGAACTACTGTTTTATGCCTCTGTATTCGCTCTTATCTTTCACTATTAGACATTATTAGTAGCCAGTTTGTGAACATGAATTACAGTCCTGTGAATGTGTTGCATAAAAGAAATCAAAGTAGAAAGAAGTGATGTCTTTGGTGTTGTTGATCTAAGTATTTAGAGATCTGACCTATTTAGTTTTTCACTGTTGGAGGCATTATTTAAAAACTTGATCTGGCTATGAACTGAAACCACAAGTTTTTAAAAAGAATGAAAAGGAGGACTGTGGGAACTGCTGACAAGCCAGCCTCACCTCTGTGCCTGGTAAAATCATGGAACAGATCCTCCTGGAAGAAATGTCAAAACTTATGGAAGACAGGGAGCTGATTAGAGAGAGCCAACATGGCTTCACCAAGGGCAAGTCATGCCTGACCAACCTAGTGGCCTTCTCCAGTGGAGTGACTGCATCAGTGGACAAGGGAAGAGCTACAGATGTCATCTACCTAGATTTCTGTACGTCATTTGATAGAGTCCTGCATAACATTCTTGCTGCTCAGCTGGAGACATATGGGTTTGCTGGATGGACTGATAAGTGGATAAGGAGTTGGCTGTATGGCTGTGTCCAAAGAGTTACAGTCAACAGCTCAATGTCCATGTGGAAACCAGGAACAAGTGGTGTCCTTCAGGTCTGTACTGGGACCAATACTATTTATTCTCTTCATCAATGACAGAGAGAGGGGGATTGAGTGCACCCTTGGCAAGTTTTCAGATGACGCCAAGCTGAGTGGTGCAGTTGATACACTAGAGAGAAGGGATGCCATCCAGAGGGACCTTGGCAGGCTTAAGGAGTGGGCCTATGTGAATGTCATGAAGTTCACCAAGGCCAAGTGCAAGGTCCTGCGTGTGGGTCTGGGCAATCCCCAATATCAAAACAGACTGGGGGATGAGTAGATTGAGAACAGCACTGAGGAGAAGGACTTGGGGGTACTGGTGGATGAAAAATTGAACAAGAGCTAGCAAAGTGCACTTGTAGCCCAGAAACCAAATCATATCCTGGGCTGCATAGAAAAAAGCATGAACAGCAAATTGAGGGAGGTATTCTCGCCCTCTACTCCACTCTTGTGAGACCCCACCTGGAGTACTGCATCCAGTCCTGGAGTCCTCAGTACAAGACAGACATGGACCTGTTAGAGTGCGTCCAGAGGAGGGCCATGAAAATGATCAGAGGGATGGAACACCTCTCCTATGGATAGAAACTGAGAGAGTTGGGATTGTTCAGCCTGGAGAAAACAAGGCTCCTGGGAGACCTTATTGTGGCCTTTCAATCCTTAAAGGGGTCTTATAAGAAAGATGGAGAGAGACATTACGAAGGTCGGTGGTGACAAGGGGCAATGGTTTTAAACTCAGAGAGGGTAGGTTTAGATTAGATATAAGGAAGAGATTTTTTTATGGTGAAGATGGTGAGACACTGGAACAGGTTGCCCAGAGAAGCTGTGGACATCCCGTCATTGGAAGTGTTCAAAGTCAAGCTGGACAGGACTTTGAGCTGTCTGATCTAGTGAAAGATGTCCTTGACCATGGCGGGGGGGTGGGACTAGATGATCTTTAAAGATCCCTTCCAACCCAAACCATTCTGTGATTCTATGAACTTCAAGTCACCAAAAGTGGAGCTTTTGAAACTTTCTGTAATAAAGCTTTTTAAACTGAATCCTTACTTGTGTACAGACTTTTATCTGCTTGGAGATTCTACTTCAGTGAAGAAAAAAGCTTGCATTGTACACAGTGCAGTGTGTGTGAGTGAGGAAACCCTCAACTGAGTATATACAGTGCATAATTTACACAGTAAATACAGATATTTATGAAGACATAAGAATAAATACGTGAAAAAATGAAAATAAGAGTTTATGTGTAAAATCACATCCACTAGTGCATCGGGAATCCAGACAAATAAATAAATAAATAAATAAATAAATAAATAAAAGATTAGGCTCTATGGCTGTTGCTACAGAGATTTGAATTCTCTTGCTTGTTCATCTTAATTGACCTAAAGGTTCAGACTGATAACCAAATTGCTTCATGTCCTCTAAGCTGTGATAAATGTCATGTGTCTGTTCCTAGAAACTGCAAAGTAATACAGTATTGTTCAACTCTCACTCATTGTAAGTCATTGATCAAGACAAATTCTAAACTATCTAAAAATAAATAAAAAATACCAAAATTAGAGTATTTGCATAAGCATACACACTTTTAAAATATATTTTTACTTTGCTATGTATCACTGAAGTTATCCAAATGAGAAGGATATGCAGTAGAGTGGTATTACTAAGCTAGACTAAAAGTTTTGTTGATAAAGAAACAGTTTTCCTGTGTTAGATATGTTTTTGTTTGGTTTGGGCTGTGGTTTTGTTGTTTGGGTTTTTTAATGTAAAAATAGTCCCCATTCTTGTTTAAGATATTTTTTAAAAATATGTTATTCATAAAGTACTATCTGAGGGAAAATAAGCAGTTTATATTAATTATGCTGTTTTGATATTTAATCACAAAACAATTCTTTACTTTTTAGCCCTGTTTTGAAATAATTGATCTACATCACATATAACAAGTGGTTTACTAAAAAGATTCAGAAACAACAAGAAAGAACAATTCAACAATCCTAATTTTTTTCACTGTATATTTTCATAGTTTCTTGCCTCAAACTTTTCTTGTAACAATTTCTCTCTTATTGAATAAGAATCTTTCACAAAAAGCAAAACTAACAAAATCTTTATTTAGGTTATAAAAGCCCTTCCAGCTTTGGGTAGAATGAGCTTTGGCATCTGTAACCCTTGACTGTACTGGCAGATGGTAACACAACAGGACAGGGTAGGAAGCCAAGTCTATAGTGAAGTGACACCAGCTTTTGCTTCATGTTATGTGATCACCTCACCCTGAGACACTGTGGAGATTCCTCCATGTAAAATGGTCCCTGCATCTGTGGTTCCTTGAATCACAAGTCGGAATTCACAGCAGACAAGAATCAAGTTTTATTAAGGGTAGCTGAATCTGGAGGACTTCAGGACTCAGAGGATTTCTCCTTCCCAGCCCACTACAGTAGAAAATAGAATCAAATTGGGTAGACTTTAAGGAACAGTAGGTTACTGCATCACAGCATAATGGATGCATATGTTTCCACACTCCTAGGTGCAGTCAGTGGTGAGGCTGAGGATTTATTCCTGATAAACGCACATATACATGCATGCATGCACAGCAATCATGGCAAGGCCCACAAATAACACAGAGAACACTACCTTTACCAGCACCCATGTAAACACAGATAGCACTCACATAAACATGAATGATGGGGGCCAATGTTGGTCTTACTTTTAGGCTGCCCAGGTTTGATCACCCTCATTTTCTTGATTCACAATCACACCCACATTCATAGATGCCTCAGATACTAGGACAAATTTAAAGTCTGTCCAATATCTATGCCCAAACCATAGGCCCCTTATGCAGTCACTATTGCTCACCATGTCAAGTTTGCTAGCGGTGACATATACACGTTTGTGTCTATCCTGTAACTGGTCTCCAGACTCTGGTCTCCTCCAGTTTCCCCAGTTGCTGGTTTCCTGCAGGGCAGCTGGACCCTTTGTCAGGGGGGTCTTTCTCTGTTACACACACACACTCAGAGCAGGGAGCTCAGCCATAGAGAAAAATGTTAGAAATATGATTTGATGAGAAGACGGGACAGATTGTGTCAATCAAACACAGGGCTCTGTCAAACAGGTATACTGATCAGACCCTGCTTACAGTCAGCCCATTCCTTTTAACCCTTTTCCCTCTGTTCTCCCATGGTTGTTGTTCCTCCCTGTTCCACCTTAATCAATCCTTTTCCCTGCCTTTTGTCCTTACCTGAGACATTCCATTTCAAGTTTTGTGCAATACCAAAATTAATTTCCTCACTGCGTTTCATAATAAATCCTATAGCCCTTTAGGTAGCAATACCATTTAGTTCACATGATGTTTTTAAGAGAGACTTTCTTTCCTTGACCCTTTGGTGAGCTTCACAGCAGGGATAATCATCTAATTATTGTCCTTTGATGGTTTTAGGAGTAGCTGATACAGTTCCTAGGGTTCATGGTCTGTCATTGTTCGTCTGATCCTAGTTGGGTCTCTGTGTTTAACTGGATTAGCTTTTAGTCACAAAACCTAACATTCCATATAGGGAGCCAAGTTACAATGAAATGACACCAGAATTTACTTCTTGTTACAGCAATACTTCACCCTGAGACACTGTGGAGATGTCTCTATGTAAAATGATTTTTGGTTGCCATGCCTTCAATCACAAGTTGGAATTCACAGCAGATGAGAAACAATTGCTCTTCACAAAATTCATTTCATACTGGAAGTTAGCACAGTGAACCAAGATTAGCATGTTCTGTGATGATAAATCTTACCCAGGAAGACTTGTATCAGGAATCATGTACAAGGAATACAAAAGAATCACAAGAAAAAATCTGTGATTTTGTGAAAGAAGGAAGATGTTGGAAGCTACTGTACCTGTATGCAAGGAAATTCCTACTTGGAGTGTAGGACTATCCATTAGATGTATTAAAATCCATAACTGTGGGATTGGGTTGAGTTCATTATGATTTGGATCCTTCTGCAAAGAAAGCATGGAGCAATATATTTAACCATATGTGGGAGGGAGAGGAGCCATCCACTGATCTGAGCACATAAAGCATGGCTTTTGTCAAAGGCAGAGTTGAAAGTTTACCAAGAACTATTTTTAAAGTCTGATAAAGAAAACTTCTGTGATTCTGACAGAATCCTGAGTAGTGGTCCCTGTACTGTAGCAACTAACAATAAACTTAGAGCATTTAAAGTCAAAGAAGATTTCTTGTGTCTACACTGCTTTTTCCTCTGAGGGATGTGTTTGTGTTAAGTTATCTGATTAAGGCTAATCAGAATAAACACAAAGACCAGGGAGGATCAAAGGAACAGTGGCAGCTAAGAAACCCTTGTAACCCAATCAGTGCAAACCCAGTGCCGTGAATTAGCTGCTCCCTCAGATGATTAAAGAAGAAAGATTAGATCATTGTCCATGACATGAGACCTGTCAAGTTGACTCAACTAAACAAATTGTCTGGGAGACCGTACAAACTAAAAGGCATTATTGTCTCAAGGGGTGTAGCACCATTGTGGTTTAAGATTAAAATGACAGTGTGGAGACTAAATGGACCTTGACACCAAAACACTTTAATCATAGATATATGCAATTTTTAAGAATTACACAGTCCCCCTGTCCCACAGGGGAGATGGCATGGTTCAGAAGAAAAATCGAGGGGGTCAGTGAGGTGGTTGCAGCTGTGGGGTGCACAGTCCTTGGGCCGGGCCAGCGACCCTGAGGTGTCTCTTGGGTGCTTCTGGAATGTCTTAGATCTCACTCTTACGCCCCTGATGGTTCTCCTGGAGTCACACTAGGCACCATACAGGCAAGGATGCGGCAGACAATACCCCATTCCTGACAGGCCTCTTTCGCATCACCCAGAAGCTAACAACTGGCTGTCACTGTCACTTGTACTCACAATCTGGCCATCTGGGGGGTTCTTGGGAGTCTGCAACTTCACAGTGATTGACAGGTTGTTTAAGGTCAAGGTACTCCTCTATTCTTATAACTAGGTTACTCCCTTGCCCAATAGGGTTAGGTAAAGTTCATATGCTAACACTGCTGTCAGCAAGACCCATGTCATGCCACATGGACTTACTGTGAGGTGAAGGGATGGCCCATAAGCTTGAGATTGCTAAAACTTACTGTGGAATTTTCTAGGGATGTTTATATAATTTAATTTATATAATACATATTTCTCTGTATCATATATTATATAGTTTAACCGTATGCAATGCATATATTTACATGCACAACATATAGTATATAAGTATTTATAATTTATATAAATTATATAAATAGTTATTTTAAGTTACTTATATAATAACTATCACACGTTATTATAATTAGGCATTACAGTTGTGAACTATTAATCTCTTCATATGGAGTTATTTGCATGTAGGCAGCTGCATGTGTGTGAGGTAATGTCTATGTAATTTGTGGATACCAACATATTCTGTAGTTACACAAGTTGCTTAGGAGTGAGCTTGAAGTGGATTTCTTATGAAAATATTACCATTAAAAAATCAGATCACTAAAAATTGTGGGTTCTGTAGCATGAGATTAATAGATCTGATGTCACAGTGGCAGATAATTTGCTGGCAGTGTTGTTTTATTTGTATAGTAAGAACAGACAGAACCATTTTTCTTACACTCATCTGCTCATGACAACTGCTCATGAAAACTGTTATTTCCATTATTATCTGGAGGTGACAGTGCTAGCAGTATATCCGTCATAACTTTTACCTAAGTGAATGTTTTGAGCATGTTTTTCTATTTTAATCAGCTGTATGCTGTTCTCTTCTGTGTGATAGGCTAACAATGGGAAATGCCCAATTTGACTCTTTTTGGTCAAATCCTATAAAAAGATGTTTCCTGTTCATAACATTTCTGCTAGCATAAATTTCTGCAGAAAAATACAGAATAGAATAGAAATACATAGAATATGTATAATAAATAGAACTGATGCATTCTTTAAACCTATATAGTTTAATAGAAAATTTATTTTTTCATATAGATATAAGGATATAAACTCTCTTTTAATTTAAAAGAATTATTATATAAGGAAAATGTATATTTTTCTATTACAATTTATAAAACATTTTTATGAAAATCTGCACCAAATTTCCCTATTTTGAACCAGCTACAAAATCTTACACACTAAGATTGCCTCTTCTAAATAGAGTGTAAAAGAATAATTTTATCTATATGCTAGTTATGAAGGTGCTTGATATTTACAATAATGTCATAGCACTAGTGCTGGGGAAGAACTCAAATACTTTGTGCAGCTTTGTGGAAAATACACTTTCTCATTTTAGATCTTTTCATTTATTTTTTCCATAATTTGGTTCTTAAAATACTAAAAATGCATGTGCCAAGTGTGTTTTAAAATTTTACTTTGAATGATTCAAACTTAAATTTTAAGTCTTCAAGTTCCCAAGACTACATCTCTAGACATGAAGATATTCTGACATTAATAAAAGAAGGGTGTAGATTAAGTAGAATTTAAGCTTTTTGAAGCTATCAGAGTGAGATCCAAGTAAAATTAAATTCCTTAACGATCTCTATATGAGTGCTTTGTGAATTATTCCTTCTAAAGGCAATACCTAGGTTTCTACATAGTCAAAGAAGAATATATATACACACACATATATATATGTATTATATTCAATGGACTCAGTAGGAGATTCCATATACATATATTGGTACCTAAGTTAAGCAGAAGGGCCCCCCAAATCAATAGCATTTATGTCTATTCCGTCAACTATACAAAACAGCTAATTTAGCTGAATGCTTTAATAAGTATCTAAAACATTGGCACAAATTGTCTATATCAGAGAGTCCTTTCTGTCAAATAGAATTTGTAACTCTATTAGAGATCTCCATAATAGTCTCCTTACAGTAAGCACGTGATTTGAGATTGCTGATATTCTGGGATTCACTATGGCCAATCTATTACATAAAGTGAGATAGTTTAGTCAATACACATGAAACACAAAATGATCTTAAGTGCCTCTGTCATAAACACTCTTCTGAAACCAGGACTGAAAATTTTAAAGCCCACCCTGAAGCTGGGCTGAGGATCAATATAGCAGAAAATGTTTACAGACTGATCAGCTTATCAGCTATTAGGGAAAGGATGTAGCTGCCTGAATAGTTATTGCCGTTTTGAGCTGCCCTGGAGTATCTGAGAAATCTTTGCTGATCTGGCAGATATGACAAAGATGCTGTAGAAAATCGTCATGCTCCTGAAGCATCAGCTGACTGTCAGGTAAAGGTACCCAAGGGTATCTCAAACTACATCCTATATAGGAGCAACAGAGTCAAGCCTTAAACTTTCAGGTGAAATGACTTTTCTGATCCCACAACTGTATTTACTAAATGTACAGTAACTATAATAAGAATTTATGCACTTAGTTTATGTGTAAATACTTTAGACACCTAACTGTAAGTGTCCTGTTCCAAAACAAACCTCATCACTGGAGTACTATTTTCTTTCAAAATAGTAAAAGCAACATTAGTCTTGCCTTACAGCCTAAGAGCTAGGAGCATTGGGTACATTGGGTGATTGTCTAAGGAGGACATATATACAAGGATATTTAGTGAGGGAATACTTTCTCTCTTGTTTAAAACAGATTACTGTGTATGTAGCTGGCACAGCGAAGGTGGGATTCAGAGCTCAAAACCACTTCCTGTTCTTAAAAGTTCCATATCAATTTTCTTGTGAAGCAAATGCACACAAAACACCTAAAATATTGTGATGACAGTGCAGTAGAAGAGTAGCATAGCAGCACTGTAATAAAGACTAAGTAATATATAATTTAAATTACCTGGGAAACTTTAACATAGGCATTCCTAATTATTCAGTGCTTGATTTCTCAACTTTAATGCTCTTTATGCTCTTTTCATCTTGGAGGTACTATGTATGATTGTTATTCCTGGGCAATTATATTTTTATCAGTATGATGAAAAGTCAACTCACAGTTTCTAATTTTTTCATAAAATCATAGAATCATAGAATACCAGGTTGGAAAGGACCTCAAGGATCATCTGGTCCAATCTTTCTTGGCAAAACCATGGTCTAGACAAGGCCCAGCACCCTGTCCAGCTGAATCTTAGAAGCGTCCAATGTTGGGGAATCCACCACTTCCCTGGGGAGATTATTCCAATGGCTGACTGTTCTCATTGTGAAAAATGTTCCTCCTGTGTTCAGTTGGAATCTCCCCAGCAGTAAGTTGTACCCATTACCCCTCATCTTTTCCATGTGACTCCTTGTAAAAAGGGAGTCTCCATCTTCTTTGTAGCCACCCTTTAAATGCTGGAATGTGGTGATAAGGTCTCCCCTAAGCCTTCTTTTCTCAAGGCTGAACAAACCCAGTTCTCTCAGCCTTTCCTTATATGGCAGGCTTCCCAGTTCTTTGACCATCTTTGTGGCCTTTCTCTGGACCCTGGCCAGCCTGTTCACATCTTTTTTGTATAGTGAGGACCCAAACTGAACACACTGTTCCAGGTGTGGCCTGACAAGTGCTAAGCGGAGTGGGATAATGACTTTATCTCTGCTGGTGATGCCCTTGTTGATGCAACCCAGCATCCTGTTGGCTTTCTTTGCTGCAGCCGCACACTGTTCACTCATATTGAGCTTGCTGTCCACCAGGACCCCCAGGTCCCTTTCTACAGAGCTGCTTGCCAGCCGGGTAGATCCCAGCCTGTGTTGCACACCTGGATTATGTTTTCCCAGGCGCAAGACCTTCCATTTGTCTTTGTTGAACTTTATAAGGTTCATGTTAGCCTACTCTTCCAGCCTATCCAGGTCTTCCTGCAGGGTGGGTCTCCCTTCCAAAGTATCCACTTCCCCACTCAATTTGGTATTATCGACAAACTTCATCAGGGTACACTAGATCCCATCCAGATCACTTATGAAGATATTAAACAGCATTGGGCCCAATATCAATCCCTGGGGGACCCCACTTGTGACACGTTGCCAGTCTGAAAAGAAGCTATTTACCACCACCCTCTGGGTGTGGCCTGTCAGCCAGTTCCCCACCCACCACACAGACCACTTGTCTAGACCGTAACCCATTAGTTTCTCTAGGAGGAGGCTGTGGAAAACTGTACTGAAAGCCTTGGAGAAAAACAGGTAGTCAATGTCCACCACTTGCCCCACATTAACCGAGAAGGTTACTTTGTCATAGGAGGTAATCAGGCTTGTCAAGCACAATTTGCCCTTGGTGGATCCATGCTGGCTTTTCCCAGTCACACACTTCATTTGACTTGTGATAGCCCCCAGGAGGATTCGTTCCATAACTTTCCCAGGAACTGAAGTAAGACTGATGAGCCTACAAATTCCTGGATCTTCCTTTAATCCCTTCTTGTAGATGGGGGTGACATTAGCCTTCTTCCAGTCTTCTGGGATGGCCCTCGATTTCCACGACTTCTCAAAGATTATGGAGAGCAGCCTCTCAGTGACCTCACGTGGATATTGTCAAGGCCCATCGATTTGTAGGGGTCAAGCTCCTGTAATAGTTCACATACTAACTCTTCCT